>JAOTQJ010000072.1:1456972-1486352 GCA_025642045.1 Solanum sejunctum | reverse complement strand
CGAGTGCGTAAAACCTTCTCGAAGTGGAAATGTGAACCCGAACTCATTCTTTGGATTTAAAAGGATTTTTCTGTTAGGTATTTTTAAATATTTATTGGTTTTCTAATTATCCGTAAAATTAGGTGGCGACTCTGTTTTCCCTTTTGAATTTCGAGAATCGATTTTTCTCAAATTGATTGAGTTTAAATTGATTTTTGATTTTTGAATTACTTTATTTTTTCAAAAAAGGCCATTTTTTGGTATAACAGTTATTATCTATCATATAATATCTTTTACTCTGCTAAATTATTTATAAAAAGAATAGTAAAAGAATATATATATTTCTATTATCTATTATATAGAAAAACCAATCTATGGACGACCAATGACATATTTGTAATTATGCTTATAATTCAAGACAAATGATTAATAGTAACTATTTAAAATATCTATTGATTTTCTCACTCCAAATTTCTATTCTAAATAATTTAAAAAAATACACTTACATACAATGTAATTCCAGAAATATCATTACAAATTTATAATTATACTTATCATACAAGGATAACTAATAAATATCCATATCAAATATTTACTAATTTGCTCAATTCAAATTTCTATTCAAAAAAAAAAATAAAAGCTAGACACTTACACACAACTCAATTATGGAAATATCAGTTATACTCTTTTATTGTCTATAATTTTATGTTCATCATTCAAGGACAAATGATTGATAGTGATTTAAAATATCTGTTGATTTTCTCACTCCAAATTTCTATTCTAATTTTTTTTCAAAAAAAAGACATTTACACACAACTTAGTTCTAAAAACATCAATATAAATTTATAATTATGCTTATCATACTGGATAAATGATAAATATTCATATGAAATATCTACTGATTTGCTCAATTCTATTCTAAAAAATTTAAAACAAAAACTAGACACTATTTATTATCGCTCCGTGGGAATATTTACAAGAGGGAAGCCTCGAAAGGCATAAGAGTGCGCCTCTCGTAGACGAATATCGACTCAGTCCGCTCCTACTGCGCGGGAGTCTCAGTCGAATCCGTTTTCTTTTTATTTTAAAAGGGCTAAAATCACTTATTTTGGCTTTTTTACCCATTCGAAAGATATGAAAGATCTCCCGGTCTCCCCCTATCACTTCATCTGAGAGCTAACTAGTTAATTCTCTTTTTTTAGGATATTCTTTTTTACGCACAACCTAATTCTAGAAATATCAATTGTATTCTTTTATTGTCTATAATAAACATCTCATTTTTGTTATTTCAGCTAAAAACCCATGTACCTACTTTTATTTTATTGATTTTCATTTATAATATTTTTTTGTTTCAACTAAAAACTCATATATCTATTTCATTTTCTTTTTAATAGTGATAGGTTCTTAACTATGCATAATAGTGAATTAACATATCAAGAAGTTTTAATATATATATCTGTCTGTGTGTGTGCGCGCTTGCTTGCTTGCTTGCTTGTGTGTGTATGTATATATATACACAGACACAAGTTTGGAGCAGCAGCGAGAAGAGTGTAGGAGTGCTGGGAGATGGTTTGAAATAATGAGAAGGGAGAGAGTATTTAGGGTTACTTTAGTTAAAGAGATTTTTGGGAATATGAAAAAATATTTATAATAAAAGGGTAATTTTCTTGGTCAAACTATAACAACTTATAAGTCAAAAAATAAAAAGTTGGGGATGCTATTTTTAATTTTTAACTTATTTTAAGTAATTTTTAATTTTTTTAAATTTGTTTTAAATATTATCAACTAAAAAAAACTTAAAGCTAATTTAACCAACTTTTAAGTCTATTCAAACATCCTCTAAGACTATCTAAACACTCTATAAGTAGTAAAGTGAAGTAATTATCTATATATATTTAATTTAAGCATTTACTTTGTTTTCCTTTTTCAATATTTGTTATTTTCTCAATGATAAGAGTTAAAAGAGTGATGAAAGCTACTGCCCTTTGTCAATCACGGAACTGCACCTAAAATGTGGATATTGCCTCTTGAGTATGCATTTTTAACTATAAGTTAAAAATTAATGAGTTGAAGATAAAGAAATCTTAATAGTTCAATTAATGGATAGTTTAAATTTTTATTTTATTTATACAAGTAAAATTTCTCATTGATTAAAATTAGTTATTTTGTTTTATTATAAAAAATTATAATTTATTATAAACTTAATTGCTAAATTATTTGTAGTCAATAATTTTGTGATAGCCAAAAACTTGATAATGAAATTTTGCTATTTTAACTAGAAAATTATATATTTTTTAACAGTAGAGTTAACTATTATCCATTATGCAAAGGTTATGATTCCATTAAAATCTCGGACGAATATCAATCTCAAGATTTTAATTAATAAAAATAATAATTATAAATAACATTTAAAATTAATTTTATTTCACATTTAATTGAAAATATTAGCCATTTCAACCCCCAAATATCCTTATCCATCTGAAAACACTCCCGTATATCCTTATTAGTTAATTAGTTATTCCGATCACTTATTTGTCGTAATAAAAATGCAATTTTGAGAAGCAGAAATTGAGCCGCAGGGCACAAGAAAGTTCAGGTACATTTTTCATGCCGTGTCGGTGTCAGCAAGTACCACGAAAAGTAGTAAAAAAGGGTGCAAAAAAAGCGGATATTTACAGCAATTTGTTGATTATTCTTTCTTTCTTTCAGAAACCCCTCTCCAAGGCGGCTCTCGTTCAAGATTCCCCTATTTCCTCTTCTTTGCTGACTATATGGCTGACGAATCCATTTCAGGTTTTGCATCTTCAATCTTTTATTATGGAGTTGAAATTATATTTACAATACGATGAATGCATGATTTGACTTTTTTCTTTTTTCAGAACTTTGTTTTTTTAGTGGCTTATTTACATCAATGTTCTACACTATCTTGAATCTTGTTTAGATATTGGATCTTTGTTGTTTAATCATGAGCTTAGCTTTCTTGGGTACATCATACTTCACAGAAGAGTTACTGCTTCTGTCTATACCCTGTTATTGTAGTTGATTTGCTATTAAGTTGTTGTCTTGCTACGAAGAAATCATGACAATGAAAATTGGCCAAATGGGTCATATTCTGTCGTAAGTTTTATTGTGTATCTTGGAATTTCTTCAGATATTCGCAAGATTGGACACTTTCTGCTAAAAAGAAAGATAAATGTTTTCTGGTTGATCTAATTCTGAACCACTCGTAATAGGTTTATGAAAACAAGGATTTATTAGCTACAGTTTGGTTAATGCACGCTTAAAGTGAAAGCTGCTAACTGTCTTCCTTTTCTTGATGAAATTAGTAAGTATATTTGTTAGCTGGTGAAGCTTACCAAACTAGAAAAGTAAATTACAGAGCTGTTTTTTATTTAAAAATAAAACTTTTGATGCTTTCAATTTAGAAGCTGCCCTGATTTGATTTGCTTCAGGAGAACTTGGTCATTTGGCTGAGTGCTCTGCTGACAGCAAAATTTGGATGTTTGCAGGCAATTTGAAAAATCTTTCTTTGAATAGAAATGGTGAGGCATCAAAGAAGTCTCATTTAGTTGTTTGCTTCGGAGAGATGCTCATTGACTTCATCCCAACTGTTGCCGGAGTTTCACTTGCAGAAGCTCCTGCTTTCGAAAAAGCTCCGGGTGGTGCACCTGCTAATGTTGCTGTGTGCATCTCAAAGTTAGGGGGTTCATCTGCTTTTATTGGAAAGGTATAAACTTTTTTCATGTTGTTCTGATTATATGCAGAAACAGGACCTAGTTTGGACGAGGGTGCTCCTCTTTTTTTTTGGGGGTGGTGGTGGTGGTTTGGGTGGTGGTGGTGGGTGAAGGTTGATAATGCTTACTTTAACTTTTATATAATGTTCTATAAGTACATGGCTGATATTGGATGTAGAAATATCTCATAACAGAGGGTACCTACTTTGAATTGTTGAAGTTGTCCATGTGCCATTTTTCTTAGTGTCACAGAGCAAAAATTCTTTCATTTCCTGGTGATTAAATATGTACAAGAACCATGCAGCAATGTACTGTATAATGTATAGCAGGAGAGCTTGTTTCCTCTGTATGTACTTGTGTCATATAAATACTTACTTCTTGTTTAAGTCGGTAATTGTCTTTCAATTGTTGAATTTCAGTGAGCGCACCTAAAAATTTAGGTTTCACTCACTCTGAAATAGTAAACTGAAAACAGATTCCTTGTTAGTATTTATGTAAATCGTTATACTAGATTCTTTCCTCTTTGGTGTTTTGTAAAGAACAAGGAATTCATAAGGAAAAGTTCAAATCATTATTGTCTATTTCTTAGAATGTTAAGAATTCTTACTACCTTCTGTGAGTGGATAAATTTGTAAATGATCTTTCATACTAATGGATAGGCGTACATATGGGAAACTGATTGTGCAGTATATTGGTATCATCATGCTTTATGTGTATATTGCCATCCAACTAGTTTTCAGGGGAATAAGTTGGGACAGTGCTTGTATTACTAATTATATGTGCTGCGTTCCACTATATGTTTTAACAATCAATACAACTAATATGGGATGGGGAAATTTATTTCTTCAAGGTGCACTGGATCCGCTTCGTCAAGTTATATGCTTCTTCTTCTTGTTCATCTTGTGGGCTGCACTTTTTGTCCTTGCTTCTGTAATGATTGCACTATTTTTATTTGAAACCTTTTTGCTAAGCCTTAATTGGTGATGACGTCAAATATGGCCTATAGATAGTGTAAGGATTTGTGCATCTTCAATTAGGTTGGTGAGGATGAGTTCGGCCGTATGTTGGCTGACATTTTGAAGCAACACAATGTTGACAATTCCGGCATGCGGTTTGACCATGATGCAAGGACTGCGTTGGCCTTTGTTACACTCACAAAAGAAGGTGAGCGGGAGTTTTTGTTTTTCCGCAATCCTAGTGCTGATATGCTTCTTCGGGAATCGGAACTCGATGTAGATCTTATTAAAAAGGTGTAGTTTTCCTGCTTATTACTTCAATGCATATAAGTGTTTTCCATTTAGCTTCAATGCAATATTTTACTAAAGGCACATTAATCATGTCCAGGCCACCATCTTCCATTATGGTTCGATTAGTTTGATCGACGAACCCTGTAGATCAACACAACTTACTGCAATGAACATTGCCAAAAGATCAGGTAGCATACTCTCATATGATCCAAACCTGAGATTGCCTTTATGGCCTTCAGAAGATGCTGCTCGAAGTGGAATAATGAGTGTATGGAACCTAGCAGATATTATTAAGGTGTTACTTTTTCACAACTCATAAGTGCTTTACCTTCGAAGTTCTTTTTGACAATGAAATCTGTGTTTCTACATGCAGATAAGTGAGGATGAAATTTCGTTCTTGACTGGAGCCGATGATCCAAATGATGATGAGGTGGTGTTGAAGAGGCTTTTCCATCCTCATCTGAAGCTCTTGCTTGTAACTGAAGGTTCAGCTGGTTGCAGATACTACACCAAGGTATTCTTATCCTATCTTATCCACATATTTTCTTTAATTTTGCATGAAAATGGAATGTAAGCTTAAAGCTGATAATTTTACTACATACAGCTAAGATCTTTATTTACTCTGAAGATGAAAATGCCTCATCAGCCTCCCAGGCAATAAATCTTGACCCAATAGTATTAAACAGGTAGAATTTTAGGTTATGCATACAGTACATTTTTGTACTCATATGTTACTGTTTTTGAATTTAAATGCATGAACTACTGAGACTTGTTGTCATAGTAATTTTAAGTTGCCAATGGATGCTGACTCAATTGATGCAGGAATTCAAGGGAAGAGTAAATTCAATTAAGGTAAAAGCTGTTGATACAACTGGTGCTGGTGATGCATTTACTGGTGGAATTCTCAAGTGTCTAGCCTCTGATGCTGGTCTTTATCAGGTGCATGAATTTGGATATGAGCAAAAAAGACAATAGTAGTTTTCACATTATTCATGTAGAATCATTTTTTTTCCTCTTATCATACTTTCTTCCCATGTTAACCCTGGTATACTATTTGGCAACGTTAAATAGGTAAATAATTCTGTTCTTTCTAAGACCCATCATGAAATGTTCAACCGACTGCATTCATTTCCCCCTAATTCTAGAGTCTATTTACAAGTTTCTAAATAGGGAAAATCCCAGAATTTTGATTGTTTCAAGTATAGCTTCTTTGTTGTTCATACTGACTGTTGCAGTTTGAACTATGCCCTCTGGCTGAGGGGACGGATCCTGCCAGAAGTACTCTGCTGAATTTTTTTTAACGTAAGGGTTACCTGAGTCAAAACCAATTTTTCAATTCACTGCTTTCACGACTGTGTAGTAGTTTGATTGATGGGTAATTTGTCCTCTCACACCCAGCATGTAAAGATTGTTTATACTTTTACGGGTTCAATTGGTCTTTCTGAAGATTGTTTTGATTTCACCCATGTAAATGATCCTTTTCTGATTATATCCAATCACAATGTTGTGAACATTGTGAAAGATTCCAACATTTCCTTTTACTGGGAACTTTTTCTCATTATTATTTCGATTTTTAGATCTCATCATGTCAGCATTTCCATAAGTCATAGGACGTGGAATGCCATGGGAGATTGCTTGCTTCCCCTGTATACTTGTCCATTTCATTGATTTAATATCTAGCTCCTAACTCTAGAAATCCGTTTTTGATTATTCTTGGCAGGATGAGAAGCAGTTAAGAGAGGCTATCTTTTTCGCTAATGTTTGTGCTGCGCTGACTGTGACAGGAAGAGGTGGAATCCCTTCCCTTCCTACACAAGATGGAGTTCAACGAACGCTTGCCGAGGTCACTGCATGAGAAGACCGAACAAGTTTTTGTTCTCATCACATTGTATCCACATTGCTCTAGATTTATATTCACAATAGTTGATTCATCTTCTTTTCGTCTCTGGCATCTGCTGGTGAGTTCCTCTCTTTGGAGCCAAAGAGACATTTAAGAGATGCAAGAAATATAGTGTATCATCCGCTGTTAGTCATACATGGAAATGCTAGAAAGCCTTTTTTGCTAGTTGAAAAGAACTTCATACAAGCTGTGATGTCTCCGGTGCAGATCCATCAGAAGCCAAGATAGCGAAGGTTGATATTGGATAATGAGATTTATTACTGCGTGTAGCAGGGAAAACGTGTACATGCATTTAACGACTATCCAGCTTATGTTGTTTAATATTTTTCCTTTTCCTAGCGCCTCTTGGTTTTGTTTCCTTTGATTAGAAGCCGAGTTCATGAGAGGACAACTTCTTGAATTGTGAGAACTAATGGGAAATATGTCTTAATTTGACATACAAAAGAGTCTCAAATTGTTGATCTTTTCATTGAAGTTTTGGCGACAATTTAACACTCTACTATTTTTTATAGTTTCATCTTATTTTAGTTCAATCTCGGTTGTTATAATTCCAACCAATCATGAGAGAACGACGGATCAAGAAAACGATGAATTTTCTTGGGACAATTTATCACTTAGCAGATCAGTGCACTGTATTTTGTGCAAAAAATTGTTACCCGCCGGCTATCATGTTATTTCGCAGTCGACAAAAGGCAAGTTCGAAATTTTTTGAGTTTTGAGTTGAGCTTATTGCTTAGAGCTTGCATATTTCGCAGTCGACAAAAGGCAAGTTCAAAAGTTCTTGACTTTAAGTTGAGCTTATTGCTTAGAGCTTGCATAGTGCAATTTAACAGAAGAAAGTTTATCTTGTATTATCAACAGATAACTATTGCAACTTTCTTTCTTTTTTTTCTTGAAAAAAAGGTCAATTAAAGGTGGCAAAATTTGAGAAGCCCATTTACAAATTTTAGTATGGCTAAAGTACGTAAAATAGATTTAATTTGAAATTATTTATCTTTAATAGATTTAATATAAATTATTTACCATTAATGAATTCATTGACCAAACTATTTACTTTTCTACGCTCTTACCCTTTTTTATTTCGCATGTTGACGTTAACATAAATACCCTGAAATATACTCTGGTGGTATCTGTATACCATAGAGGTATCATATAGAATGAGTTCGGTCCTTTGTGATACTCTGGTGGTATATTGATACCCAATTGGTATATATGATTCTTTTTTAAGAAACTAATAAAAAATTATTAAACTCTAAATTAGTAGAAAATATATTCGTTATATACTCTGTCGGTATATATATATCATATCGGTATCATATAGTATTGAGCTTAATCATCTGCGATACCCTGTTGGTATATATATACCCTATTGGTATATCATACAACAGATGTTGACGTAAGCACATAAATTTTAATATTTGGGGATCAAAATTATAATAGCATGGGAGTACAAAATGTAAAAAGGTATATGAATATAAATATTTTTATTTAAAGGGGTATAAACTTAGTTTTCCCTTTTAGTTTTGCTATTAACATCCCCTTTATTTTGGGTACAGTCACTTTTATGAGGAAAAACTAAACTTGTGCTCTGTTAAAATAAATTATTTATATCTATATGCCCTTTTATCTTTTGTATTTCTATACTATTAAAATTCATCTTTCTAATATTAAAAATCGCATGTTGACGTCATACTGATGCCAACATCCACCTTGTATGATATACCAATAGAGTATACATATAGCAACATGGTATCATATAGGATTAAACTCAATTTTATATGACACAAATTGGTATTAACATACTGATAGTGTATCATAAAGAATATATTTTTTTTTACCAATTTAGAATAATAATAAGTTTATTAAAAAGAGTTCAAAATTATATGATATCGAAGGAGTACCAGAAGAATATATTTTCTACTAATTTAGAGTTAAATAAATAATTTTGTATTTTTATGATTTTCTAATCCTATACGATTCCGACGTGGTATAAATATACTGACAGAGTATCACAACGAATATATTTTCTACTAATTTAGAATTTAATAATTTTTTATTTGTTTTTTATTTATTTTTTAAAAAACCATAATCATATATGATATCAATTGAATATCAATATATCGCCAACTGTATCACAAAAGATTGAGCTCATTTTATATGATATCAATATGATATATATACACGTTAGAGTATATTTTATAATATTTATATCAATATTAGTATGATATTAAAAAGGAGCAAATAAGATAAGAAAATAAATAGTTTGAATTATAAGTTAATTAAAAGTAAATAATTTAAATTGAATCCAGTAAAAATCAAATTACACAGGTTTCGTATACTTTTCCCCTTCTGTAATGGCATCCAATTTCGTTCATTTTTGGTTCATTGGGCCGAGTTCAGCTTGCTTTTGGCATGCTAGACTGATGGTAAAGTTGGCATTGCACTCTTTTTCCGCGCCAATTGCCGACGACGTGCCATCCCCACTAACTAGTGCCCAAATTCAGCGAAACGCTTTCACTTCAACCAAGATTCCTTCTACGTGAATACCTCTCGACAACTTCACTATCCATATCGATCACTTTTCCCCCTCTTTCGGTATCAATGGCTACCGACGTCAGTGCAGATCGGAATGCCACTGTGCTGCTACCGGAGATTGGGTCCGATGGCATTGCTAGAGAGTCACCGGTCATCGCTTACACTGAGAAGGTTCGTTTCTAATTTATACACTTCAATATTCTGTGCTTCCTTTCAATGTACTATAAGTTACTGTGCTCTAATGTTTGTTTTCCAGATAATTGAGGAAGAGCAGCTTCAATTAAGAAAGTGAGTTGACTTCTTACTTGTACTCTTATAGATCTATCTCATGTACAACTTTAATACTACTCCATTGCTCGTTCCTTGTGCCATTTCACTAGTTAATGCGTTTCAATTTTACCTAGTTATCTTCGTCAGATGAGTTAGTGCTGCTTCTTCATCTTTAATTGGCTTAGCAATGTCAAAAGTTTATCATAGATTGTTCGTTAACAAATCTGAAGTAACCAATATCACACAGTCTAATTGGAGGCACACAAATGATTGTGGAAGAAATTCAGTGGAACATTGCGTGATCTAACACATACCCGGATAGGAATAGATTCTGAACTTGAATTTTACTCCAATGGATATGGTAAAGAGAATCAGAGGGATAAATTCATGACTAATTATATTCTAAAGGTGATTATGGTGGTAAAACATGAAAAGGAAAACATATAGACAAATGGACAAATTATATTGAACCAGGCTAGTATGTAAAGCTCATCTATGGAAACTTATGTACAAACATGATACAAAACCTTCTTTCTCAAAGAGAATTATAATTAAGGAACATTAAGAAAAGATAAAATAATTACTAAAATCAATTACATATAGTTTTGAAAAATCGGAATCCATGAAAGAGCTTTTCCTTCATTTCTCAAATGAGAACATCTTGTGATGGAGAGATCTGGAAAATTATTGTTTCCATGCGCAGAAAATCTCTTGCATCCTGGGAAACTCTTGTTTTACGGATTCTGAACATTTTGCATGTCTTTAGTCCATCATCTTAGTTCCTTCTATCTATTTAATTCATTGTCCGCAGTGATTGATTTTGAGCAGAATGTCATAGGGACCTGAGATTCTGTGGAAGTCATGGAAGCGTATATTTGCTTGTATGATGTTACCACTAGCATTAAAGTTCTTTTCACATCGAATATGCTCGCTAAGTTTTCTATGCGTCATGGTTTTGCTCTTCTCGGGTATATCCTATCAGATATATTGATGAAAATTACTCCAAGATCCGTGATGTTGAGAAGGAACTATCTAACCTGACAATGGAGATGAAACTTACAGCTGGGCCTAAGAAAGCAGGTCTGTGCCTTGGCTATGCTATTTATTTATGCCTAAGGCATCTTATAATTGTACAGCTGATTTATGAGCTTTGCCATAACCTTCAGCACTTGAACACATGAGAAAGAAAATCGAAATATCAACAGAGAAAATCCGTATTGCTAAGCTGAAGGAAGAACAAGCACGAAAGGTTTGTCTCCCCTTTCTATTCTGTTTGGTTTTACAATCATTTATTTATTTAAATAATAGTGATGGAATCTTTACTTCTTCTTTTTCATATTTGACACTCAAAACCACTTTTTAGATATATTAACCAAACACACACTGTTTCTCTAATAAAGCTTTAGCCACACACAAATCACTACTTTTCCGAAACTCCATTGGAGAAGAAGTCATTTCAAGATTAGCAGATATCTGATGCTTTGCCAAACGTGTGAAGTTGGATTTGTATCGAAAGTGCTTTTTGATTTTGAAATGTGTTTGCTAGCGTGGAGATTTCATGTTCCTTTCCATGAGAAGTCTGGGAAGAAGCAAAAGAATGGTGCCTTGGCAAGTTTAAATTACTTGCATATTAGTCCTTTCCTTTTCAAGCATGCATTTTAATAGAAGTGACCTTTGGTTTCTAAAAACTTATTAGTGCTGGATTCTTCTATTCGTTTGTCTAAAAGGTCCGGGAAGGAGCAAGATGATGCTATCACATGCTAATTATCTCCACTTTCTCTCTTTTCCTAAATAAACCTGCAAAACCTGACATTTGTAATTGCTGTGCTTCTTCCACATTCTGACAATTCTTAATGAAATGACAACTTCTAAAATAGGCGAAAGTATGACAACTTCTAAAATAGGCTAAAGTACTATACTAACTAAAGTTTCTAAATAGATTTCCAGTAAGAGGCGCAGAAGGCCTTTGATTAAGAATCGAGTTGATTTCTTCAAAAAAATACATTCCTTTTATATAAAGATTTCACCAATAGTCATGCTCAGGTAGGTTGTTGGGCTTTTAAACATAGTACGTAGCTTTGAAATATCTGCTCAGTGGCTTGAGTGCTAAAGGAGAAGGCCTGTTGAGGTTAATTAGTCACTTCTATATATTACATCTGATGTAAACAATGCAACAGCAGAAGATATTTAGTTGTTCAACAAGCTGTTTTTGAACAGTGAAAGCATGAAATGAGAAGGTGAAACAACCATTGGTTCTCTAATACAACAACAAGAACATACCCAGTGGAATGCTACAAGCGGGGTCTGAGGAGGGTAAAATGTATGCAGACCTTACCACTACCTCATAGAGATAAAGAGGTTGTCTTCGAAAACCCTCATCTCAACAGTCAAGCCCCATAAGCAGAAGATAGTAGCTATGAAAAAAAACAAAAGGAAAAGAAAAGAAAAAAGGAAACAAAATAATGAAAAGCAAATGACAGTATAAATAAGATAAAAGTAACAAATATAAGACGAATCATGACAATACAAGAAATAAAGATACAACTAATCCTACTAACCTACTATATCACAAAACCAGACATCAATCTAACCTTACTAGCCTATTAGCCCGCTACCCTAATATGCTACCTCCACTCCTTTCTATCTAAGGTTATGTCCTCAGTGAGATAACATTATGTCATATCCTTTCTTATCAGCTCCCCCAAATATTTCTTCGGTCTACCTCTACTCCTCAGTGTTACCCCTAAATTTAGTCTTTCGCATCTCCTAACGGGTGCATCAGTACTTCTTCTCTGCACATGTCTAAAACATCACAGTCTCATCTTATCAGCCACAGGGGCCACCTCTAACCTCTCCCGAATATCTCATTCGTAATCTTATCACTCTTGGTATGTCCACCCACCCACCTGAGCATTCTCATCTCTGCGAACCATTGGTTATCTAATAATGGCTTTTAAATCTTTCGTTAAATTTTCAATGCACCTGAGCTTTGAAATATAAACTTTTATTCCCTTGTTCATTTTATATGTTACTGTAATATAATGGAAGAAGTTATTCTTCTATTTCATGAATACACAAGGTATTTATACAATTACCAGGAATCTTATAAAAGAAAATCAATCAAAACAAATAAAAGAAAATATCCTACTATCACTTCATATTATTCTGTAATATTCTGCATTTCCTGAGATTTGATACCATATTCTATGATACTCTCCTTCAAGTTGAAGCATAGATATTGATCATGCCTAGCTTGTCACAAAGATAACTAACTTGTGTTCCATTAATGCCTTGGTGAACAAATCAACTAATTGTTACCCCGTCTTCACATAGCTAGTGGAAATCAAATTTTCCTGAATCTTCTCAGGAATAAAATGAGAGTCAACCTGAATGTGTTTAGTTCTTTCATGATACAACAGATTGGAGGCTATATGAAGAGTAACCTGATTATGACACCAAAGTTTTGCTGGTGTATAATGCATTGCTCTCACCTCTCACTATGCCATCTCAGCAGTTGGGACACCAATTTCAGATACAAATGATTTATCCACATAATCGCACATGTATACTCTGACATAGCTCTATATTCAAATTTTGCACTAGATCGAGATACAACACTTTGTTTCTTACTCTTCCATAATACTAGGTTCCCTCCAACAAAAACACAATAGCCCGCTGTAGATATTCTATCATTTTGGATCCTGCCCAATTAGCACCAGCAAAACACTCAATACAAGTATGACTGTGATTGCCATACAATGTGCCATGTCCAAAAGCTCCTTTCAAGTAACATAGAATCTGCTGTAGTGCTTCCCAGTGTTTGACCATAGGCATTGACATAAACTGGCTAACAATACTTCCTCCAAAGGCAATATCTGGACAAGCCAACTAACCTCCTGTATCTCTCTGGATCATCAAAAGGATTGCCATCATTTTTCATAAGATGCACATTGAGGACCATTGGAGTATTGTAAGGTCTGGCAGCCAACTTTTCAGTGTCTGCTAGCAGGTCAAAGAATATACTTTCTTTAGGACAAAAAATTTCTCTTCTTACTTCTATTTACTTCTATTCCTAAGAAATGCTTTAGCTGATCCATGCCCTTTGTATAGAACCTAGTATGCAGGAAATACTTGAGAGAAGAGATTCTTGCGTAATCACTTCCTGTGATGATAATGTTATCAACATATACAACAAGTAGGATACTGCCTGCTATGGATTGCTGGTGGAATACAAAATGATCACATTTGCTCATTTTTAGTCCAAACTCCTGAACTACCTCGTTGAACTTGCCAAACCAATCTTGGGGACTCTGCTTCAGGCCATACAAGGACTTCTTCAAGTGACAGACTTCTCTATACTCCCCTTGAGCAACAAAACCAGGTTGCTCCATATACACTTCATGTTGAAGATCACCATGAAGAAATGAATTCTCTATATCCAACTTATATAAAGTTTAATTCTTAGAAGCAGTTAGGGAAATAAATAGCCGAATAGAACTGAGTTTGGCAATCGGAGAGAAGGTGTTTAAATAATCTGCCCCATAAGATTGGGCATAGCCTTTAGCCATAAGTCTGGCCTTAAGTTTGGCCACGCTCATCCGGATTGACTTTAACTATGCAGACCCACTTATATCCCAGTGATTTCTTTCCCTTAGGCAAATCCACCAAATCCCACGTGTGATTTTCCTCTAAGCCATGTATTTCCTCAATCATTGCCTCAGAGCATCCAGAATGATCCAAGGCCTCCTTAACTGTTTTAGGTATAGAGATAGAGTCTAGAGAGAATCAAAGATCTAGATGCAGAAGATAAGTGGTCATAGGGAACAAATATTAGCAATGAAATATGTGGATTTGTAGGTATGAGTACCTTTGCGAAGGGCAATAGGGAGGTCAAAATTTTCTAAAGGATCAGACGGTGGAAGAGATGATGACGAAGGAACTGGGACAGGACATGTTTCTTTGGTCTATCTCCTCCTTGAGTGAACTTCAGCAATTGGCAATCGTGCTAGCACAAACAAAGCAGGTTTTGAAGGCACAATAGTTGATTGTGCTCAATAGAAGAACTGGTGATGGAGAAACATCATTAATTGTTTTTTCAAACAGTGTGAAACTTGGTAAACTAACCATTCATCTTCCTCCTCCTAACTAGTAGAAATGTGAGTGAATAGAAAATGGTGTCATCTTTGAAAATACTGTATCAGTTGACATCAAATTTTTGCCAAATTCAGTAGAATAACACCAATATCCCTTTTGAAGTCGAGAATAGCGAAGTAGAATGCATTTCAATTCCTCGGGATCCAACTTAGTAACAGGTGGTCGAACATCTCAAACATAGAATATACTTCCAAATACCTTAGGTTCCACCAAAAATAGGAACTTGTTCGGGAAAAAGACACTATAAGGCATGTTACCTACAAGCTTACTAGATGAGATTTGATTAATCAAAAAACAAGTTATATAGAATGCATCTGCCCAAAACTGTTTAGGAACTTTCTATGGGAATAAAAGTGCTCGAGCTTCAAGTAAATGCTTGTTCTTCCTCTTAGCAACTCGATTTTGAGGGGTGTATCAACATATGAAGACTGATGGAGAATATCGTGTTATCTCAGGGATGACTGATATAATTTTGACATGTATTCATTATCACTCCTTAGAATACCGAAGCACTGAATGAGTTTTGTCTTCAAGATAGGATGCACACAAGTGAGCAAACACTTCAGAACTACTCTTCATAAAATAAATTCAAGTCATTCGAGAGAAATCATCGACAAAAGTAACAAAATACTTATGGCTAGTTTTGGAAACAACTGGACATGATCCTCAAACATCGGAATGAACTAATTCAAAAGCTGACTCAACCCGCTTATTAACCCTTCGACCTACCGAGATACGATGATGTTTTGCAAACTGACATGACTCACAGTGTAAGGAAGAAACATTCTGAAATTGGGGATAGAGCTTCTTGAACATAGGTAAAGAAGAATGTCCCAGCCGACAATGTGCTTCGAATGGAGACACGACATAGGAGTAGGCACTAAATCGTGGTTCTCATTCAGCAAGAAAATAGAGATTATTCATATAATGTCCCTTGCCAATTACCTGATTTGTTGTAAGATCACGAAACAAACAATGATCGGGAAGAATGAGACATGGGGGTCTGCAGAGGAAGAAATCAGGCTGCAAATCTGTACTGTGAGCATTGGATGATAGTATCCTCTATAAATAACTAGTTATACATTCCCAAGAAGATCAGATATAGGATACTGAGTGAAGTCTACTCTCGGGCTACTTTATATCCTGTAGTATCCTATCTTATTGATGACCTAGAGAAGGCATTGTCCTCCTCTCAGTTTCCTACATTTCTGCTTACAGTGTGTCTAATGAGAATTTGCTTGTTTTCATCTCTTGTAATGGTTCTGCTTCCATAGTAGAGCAACCTTTATCCCGAATGTGATGTTCACCAATTGAAAAGAAAGAAAAGACATACAAAAACAACAACAACATACCTAGTGGAATTCCCACAAGTGGGGTCTGGGGAGGGTAGAATGTACGCAGACCTTACCACTACCTCACGAGGTAGAGAGGCTGTTTCCTGGGAAGAAGGAAAAGACATAACAACACATAAAAAGGGAAAAGCATTAAAGGGCAAGATGGAAGAAGAGCATTGGATTTGTTACGTAAAAAGAAATTGTAATGAACTTCCAAGTTTGGTATGTGATTTGCTGCTTCTTATCTGTTTTTGTTTCTAGGCATGGGAAGCAGCATCAAAAGCTGTTAAGGATGAGGAAGATTTCAAGCAAAAGCTTTGTGAGGACTTGAATAATTTGGTATTTTGCTTTTCTATATTTCTTGTTTCATTTACAGTGTTACATTGTGTGGATCTTTTCAAGCGTCCTTACCTTTTGTAGGTTCATGAAAGTAGTAAAACTCAGCTAGCTAGATTGGAGGAACTGAAAAGGAAGCTGGGAGCTTTGAATCCGAGCAGAGCATCCATATCCTCTGCCTTGGTAAGAAATACTTTTTGGGAATCTTTATGAGGAGTTCACTATCTCTGTATGTTTTCTGCTTATTTTCTAGATGGCTACTAGATCTGTTAGCAGTGTGATGTCACCTTTTACGCTGTTGTATTTATCTCCTTTTGGACATGTGTGAATTGAGGAACTGATGATGTTCTTGACCTTCTATGATCCTCTTAGTAACTCAAGTCATCGACTAAGTCTAGAGTCCAGTAACAAGCAACAAGTAGTATATGTGGCAGCTGACGTGCTGATTCAATATAAGACTGCCTACAAGGAAATGGTGGAAGAGGGAGTTATTGAAACATTTTAAACTTGCTTTACTATTTGATCAATATGGTTATCTCAGACTGAACATGTCGAACTCGAGTAAATTTCGGACCGGATCCAAATTTTTTTACTTGATATTCTCATTGCTTATGAATACTGATGTATTTTTCAACTGAATGTACGGAATTATGATTTGATTCTTCTTGGTTTTTGTTAAACCTCCCGCTACTTCTTTGTTGCTTGATGAACCTTGTCAAGGTGGTTACTCTGTGAAAGCAGCATTGTTTTAAACCTGAAGAAAGGTGTTTGGCAGCACTGAAGATTGAACCAAGTCCAACTTATTTGGTCCTGAAGCTGAGCTTTCCCAAGCTGGACAAATTGAATGAACTATGATATTGGATGAGCTTGTTCCTAGAAAAACTCCCAGAATGCCCCAATTTGGTCAATGCTTTAAGCCATTTTATCAGAAAGCTCTAATATCCCTGTGTTTGTCGGATGTGAGATAATGTTTGATCTTAAATTATGTGAAGTGTGATTAACCTTCACAACACTCTCTAGTGAGAGGGATGACAATGTTGAGGGGAGAATGAGCACGATGTAGGCCAGATAACATACTTCCATGCTTTAGCCAAAACTAGGAGCTGAAACAATCCCAAATGTATGATTGAAATCTTTATCCTTCAAGATAAGACTAGCAGAGTTGCTTGTGCTTCTTTTTTCTCCTTCCATAATCTTGTTTTTGGAGCTATAAGATTAAAAATGGCACTGAGAATCTGAGATGATGTGATGCTTCTCATGTTATCTACTTAATAATGCTTCCTGACTAAAGCTGCATAAAACTGATGGCCCAAAATGTTTTTAGGATCTGAATTCCGTGGGACCTGCACCGAGCAGTATGACTCAAGATGTTTCCTCAGTTCAAGTTACACAAGAATCATCGAATGGATCATCTGAAACTACATTGAAAGAAGTAGACGCTGGAAATGCTACAGCAGAAAATGGACAAAACCAACAACCTGAAGCAAGAGGAAAGAAGAAAATTAATGTCCACGGAAGAGGGAAAGGAATTGGCATAATACCTAAAAGTAGAGGTGCAGCACCACCTGGTTGGACGGGGGCTGGGTTTGATGTGGATGGTAGAAGTTGATCACAGTTGAACTTCAATTAAAAAGGTACACTTGCTGATCTTAATTGGTATAATGTCTAGTCCAAGCTTTGAAGTAAAGTATCTTACTCCCTTCTATAATGCACTGTTGTAAAATGATGATAGACACATTCAATCCTGAAACATTTCTTGACATCCCATAACTAATGCTTTGAGTTATAACACTGCTGGGACGACCACTGCACTGAAAGACGAAGTAAAGCACAAAGACAGTCGATATCCTCTGTACAGAGTAGGTGATCATGCTACAATTCTAAATTGTTTTAAAAATATATGGATATTCCCGAAGGTGCGTGATTCCCAGAAAATATTTTAAGTCAGAAATTCCCGTATTTGTTTTGGGAAGGACCTCACTCGCACGTAATGTAGTAATATATAAGGCCCTTCTTGAAATAGGTCCGCAAATAACCAATCCAATAAATCTTTGTGTCTGGTTTTATCAAATTCTCCCCTTTTTCTTGGAAAGGTAATAGCTAAGTCCCTTTTGTTTTAGAGTTTTTCTAGTTTGTTGTCGACCTAGTTCAGCCATTTTGGAGGCCTAACTTCCTGGATAAGAAAGTGAAAGAGAAGATTAAAATAGTTATTCCCGACAATCGGGTGGGATAGGAAGAGGAGATTAATGATTTGAAGAATTTTGCAACTTAATCTCATCTGGGGATGACTTTTGCTTGGTTAGTGTGGATGTGACAGAACTCGAGTTCTCTGCTAGATCACTATAGTAGTATCACTTGTGATATGGGTGAAATGTCCTTGAAGTTGGGATTGGAAGGGGGTTAACTTATGCATACAGCATCACTGATATTTCAGGCTTTTAATGTACTCAATTATTGTTAGGCAGTATACACAACAGAACACTATTTCAAGTGCACTTTAAAATAAAAGAACCAGATGATTTTTTAATCTAATAATCATGTAGCAAATACATTAGTGAATGTATGCAAACAAGGCGTTCCTAGAGATTCATGACATGACAATCTGAGTACATTATGGTAAAATATATCTGCTTATTGCATATATTTTGGTTAAAATAAATGATATGTCGCATGGATATTTGTAGCATGTGTGAATGCGTCCTGTTATTAGGACATATGCACCAATATGGCATGCCAAAGTATCAAAGTGGTAATAGATGGATTAGTCATTTTAGTTTAACAAGGGCTGTCGTAACATTCATCTCCTCCTTTGTTTTCTTTCTAGCAATTTGTATCATTACTACATGCTGTCCATGATTTCATAGATGCAACTGATAATTGCATCTTCTGGTCAAGTAAAGGTGTAAGACATTTAGAGCTGAATATCGAGCCAAGATGAGCTGAGCTCTAGAGGTACAAGCTCAGTGCTATTTGTTACGTGAGGCAAGAGTTGAATTCAAGTTTGGATAAATAAATTTCTATGAAGTCGATTGAGTTTGAGTGCATGCATGAGGCCAGTTTATATCGAGCTCATCTATGAACTTGTTCTTGAGTTTGTCTAAGCTCCACTTTTAAATCCAATCTTTTCAATATGAATAATGCAACTACAACTAATTATTTTCCTATTAAATAGTTTAGGTGGTGTTGATTGCAGAATAGTTTTGTTTTGAATTTTCCGTAGAACAAATATATGTGTGTATTAGGATTTGTTTTTTAAAACCGATAAAAAAAGGATTTGGTTTTTTAGAAACACTGCGTTTTGCTAACAGTTGTCTGATAAAATTACTGTATTTGTCGAAATTTTTGGACTTCAAAATTATTAGAGCAAAACTGACTAGAAGCCTAATTTGGAAATAAAACATACTTCTGACTAGTAGAAAAAGAAACAGTTGAAGAAATGTTAAAAGAAAAGTGCAGTAAAAGTGGACCAAATTGGGATATCTAACCGACACAAGCAGCACGGATCTACCTTATGAGGTAGGGGTACCACGCTACTTGTACCCTTTGGCGAAAGTTCAGATTATGTATTTGTGAAAAACGTATTATATATTAAATGGCACCCATAATACGAAAAGCAGCTCCAGGTGCCACTGATTCATGTTAGTCCGTTGAGGACTTGCATTTCTTTATGTTCTGAATTTGATTCGCAATGCAGGCACTCTGGTAATTAACTGATTTTATCACTTTCTCCTACCCCTCACCTCGCTTTCCTCCCTTTTCTTCTTTTTGTTCTCCATTATTGTTGCTTAAAAAACTTCTCCAATTCTCCTACTTCTTCATCCTAATTTTTTTTTCCAATTTATTTATACCAACCATTATTTTGTTTCTACAATTATAGTTTACTTCATAAGAAGCTTCTTTTGACAAGTAATTCGAATTATTTTATCTAATACATAATTTTTTTCCTTTTTGATAACACATTTATGTATATTGGAATATAATATGGTTCTCTTTATGATGATGCAAAATGTGACCACGGGGGTCACGGGTTCAAGCCTTGGAAACCGCCTATGGCAGAAATGCAAGGTAAGCCTGTGTACAATAGGTCCTTTTGGTTGGATCCTTTCCTGGACCCTGTGCATAGTGGGAGCTTTAGATGCACCTGGTTTGCCCTTTTTTTGATGGCACTACATTGATCTATATTGAAACATAATTTGACTACTATATTGTTTACTTTTGAAAGACCAAAATGGTTTGTTTACTAGACATGCTGTTTTGATTCTCATAGATTGAAAATTTGAACCTCTTTGTTTTGCTAATAATTATCATAGAACTTGATAATACTATGGAAAAACTTACTCAAGAATATCGAAGGTAAAATAATCTAGCCAAGCAAAGAATATCTAGAATTATGCTAATTTTTAGTGAATTATCGAATTGTATGCACTCTCTCATAGGTTATTGGTTTTTGCGATTTTCTTCTGCACTAGAATTTAAATACATATTTAAATCAGGTCTGAATAAAAGCTAAACCAAATGAAACTTATTTGTCTATGTATGAATAGAAGATCTAATCAAATTGATCCAAAATTAACTGACCCAACCCATCCTCTCTACCCTGTTTTTGTGACTAATGGTAGGTTATTGCATATATGAAATAGTGACACTTGCAACCTTCAAGTCCTTGAAACGCCTTTGGCCACAAGCAATAGGACCATGATTTATTTTCTTGAGAAAACATCCTTGGCTATTTTAAAAAATCAATGTATTGGTTTCCAGAAACTATCATAAGCTACTTTTGTTTTCAAGCCAAAATACTTGATTCTAGAATTTAAGTGCTTTAGTTTTATAGAAAAAAATGGGTTCTTAAGGGTTGGAAATAGGAAGCCTTTGATAGAGATTAAGTGATAATTTTTTATGCTTGCAGAGGAAAAAGATTGGTTGCCATGTTCGCTGACTAAAATGAGCCTAGTCGAGCTTTGCTGATTGGACTAGTTTAAGAGCTACATTGTGATTTCGAGTTTACGGACTAAACTGGTTGAGTCAAGTGGTACAGAACACCTTTGTTGAATATGGTTCCTGATATGAATAAGATAACCTTTTAGATGTGACTCTGTTTCATAGCTCATTTTCTGCAGAGATACACTTGAAAAATATCATGCGAGTGGCGTACATCAAACTATCTGCAAGAACTGCTCAGTTAGTGCTAATAGAGGCTGTATCATGTGAAGGTGTCAAATAAGAGTGCTACTAAAGGCTTTATAATACGCAGTTAGTAGACGTAAGTAAGATATGCTATTGCTCAAGGCACAACAAATTTCTTCTCCTTGTTTTCTGTTGATTTTGTGTTCTCAATTTTATTTTCCTTTTTAGGTGAACGAGGTACTATAATATTACCTTATACTGTTGGTTCTTGTTTAGGAATATCATTGCATGACTAGGCTCTGTTGCTACCCACTCCTGCAGCTGTCCAGTTCCCATTTATTATAGTGGTCACGTGCAAGTACATTGCATTTGTTTTTTTGTTTCTCTTCGACAGCTTGTGAGACAAAATCTCGTCAATTTAGTTACTATTTGCATACGCTAGTTATTGATTTCCTAGCTTGGTATACCATCCAAAAATGCAGGCATGGTGGAGACGATTTGGTAAGCAAACTTTATCTTTCAAGTCAGTAACCTGACTGAAGGTGAACCCTAGTAAAAGTTTGCATTTCCAAGATAATTGCTAAAATGAATCTTGGCTATCTTGGAAACCTTTTATCTTGAGTAAGCTGATTAGTACCTTTTCTGGTTAACTTATAGTCGAGCCCACTGTTTTCTGGGACCCAAGTGGTTGGCCTTAGTTATGACTGGTATGTAGAGTGAGCTGGGGGACTACACAGCAATGCTTAATGACGTTTCAGGCAGTACTTCTTCAGTCTAGTAATTTAGTGATACCAGTCAGATGTCAGTTAGATGAGACAGTAAAGTTTATCTTAATTGGGTTGGTTTGTGCATTCACATAGTAATACCTAAACTACTAAATTCATGTGGTACCACTAAATGAGTTAGCGTAGAAGCTGAGCATATACATTAACAAAAGTTATATGTTTGGACTGAAGGAGATCACTTTTTGTTTTTGGTGAATGTTTGAAATTTGCTTTTGGAAGACTTGTTTTTAAGTTTCTTGCAGTGATGGTCACAGTAGCGTTCATTAATTATGAATAGATATTTGCTTTTGCTGATATTTGTTGATCTTTGTCACAAGGCAGTCACACAGCAGGTCGCTTTTTTTAAAAAATACTTATACCTCCATTTCATAACAGTATTTATTCGAAATATTTGACGCTTTTTTTAAAAAAAGAAAGTGCTTTTTGGCTGAGACACTCTTGCTACAATTAGTTGAGTCTCAATTAAGTGACACATGTAAGAGAGATAAATAATAATTTAGATAACTCTTATTATTTAGATAACTCTTTACTCATGTCTTCTCGATGAGTGAATACTGTTGATTTAGATAACTATTGCTATTTACTAATGTCTTTCTCAACGAGTGAACACTTTTGGTGATCCAAATTTCACGGTTGGACTAAGTGCAAAAATGCGCTGCCTGTGGTCTTGATATTTTATCTCTCATAAAAAAAAACCTTGCAAATAATACTCTTCGTTAATTTAATAAAAATATTTTGGACAAAATTGCCCTTTAAATTTAACAAAATAAAAGTTTGTATTTTAATTAATAAATAAAACTAAAAAAGTTATATTATCTCTTTCTTTTTTTTTCTTTTCCTTCTTTTTTTCCTTACCTACTTTGTTTCTTTGAAAAAATAGCCAAAAAAATTCTAACTTATACTCGTATTTTTAACTACACACTTAAACTTCATGGAAGTCTTATTACCCCCCTAAAGTATTTTAAACTAGAATATTGACACCCTCAAAATGTCACTACCAAATCTTTGTGGCTCAGTGTAATGCACGTGCCTGATCGATTTTTCAGAATTAAAAAAATTTTAGAAGTTCTTCATCAAAATTCATTTATTTTGAAGTATTTTATATTTTTTCTCTACCATTTTACTCATCTTCCTAAATCATCTCATTTTTTCTTTCATTGTTTTAAGATGTCTCATCTCCTCCAACTAGTTGAATCTTTCTATTATGGTATCATAGCTGCTCTTCTTGATGGATCTGAAGATGTTTTTCCTTGCAAAATCTCAAATTGTAATACCCACTTTCAATCTTTAGTCAAGAAATCAAAGTTGTTTCTATAATCAATTTTTTTTTTCCCAATTAAAGCTTCAATTTTATTTTTTAGTGTTGGATCAAAAATATTTTTCATCGAGGCAATGACAAGAAAATTTATCGGAATCACATTTGCTTTAGTTGTTAATATTGATTTTGATTTTGATTTTTAATTTAACAATGTTGATATAAGAAGTTTGATTGGTGCTAATAATCATTATAATAAGTGAGTTTTTTCCATTAATGGGTCTTTTACCTAATGATTTCAAAAATAAAATTTTCTCCATTAATGAATTTGTTATTCAATAAATTCTTCTCCATTTTGATATTAAAGTTCTCTCTTCTTTATTTTAAGTTACCAATAAATTTTCAAATTGGTATAAAGTGAAGCTACAGTTAAAAGTGTGTGATTTGAGGATGACACTTGGCTTAGTGATGATGTAGGTGGATTGCCATGGGTTCCCCTCTTGAAGAGGAAAAGAAAGAAGAAGAAGGAGGAGGAGGTAAAAAAGAATAAATAAATAAGAATAAAAAGAAACATAAAATTTTTAAAAAAATAGAAAAGTAATATGAAATAAAAAAAATTATTTATATAATTAACGTTTTAATTGCTTTTGTTGCCTCTCACTCTCTTTGAGAGAGTGAGCTACACCTTTTTTGCCAACTCAGCATTTAGGGAGTAATAATTTCATTTAAACTAGTCTAGGAGGGTAATAGGACCCCGTGAAGTATTGATGTGTAGTTGAAAATTCAACTATAGATTAGGGGCTTATTTGACTATTTTTTCTTGTTTCTTTTTCATGTTTTTTTTTTTCTATTTTTTTCTTTCTTTTTCCTTTCATTTTTTTAACGCAACTAAAAATGAGATTTATTTTACACATTTTGTATTTTTTTAAAAGTAAAATAATTCCTAGATTCAAGTGCTAAGATTTAAGATATTTTTTTCATATTTACTGTTTAAATATATATGATTTGAAATTTTACAAGATACTCTATAACTCTTGCTTCAGAGGAAATATTTAACCTAAAAATTTTCAAAGAACAAGTTACGTCCCATGGATAAGAGTTGGAATTTTTTTTTGATTTATGAGATACTTTATAACTCTTGTCTTAGAGTCAAGATTTAGATTAAGAACTTCACAAGTTCTGCCTCATGGGCAAGACTTGAGACCGCTCTTGCTTCTTAGCTCAAAGACTTCCAAACAAGTTAAGCCTCGTCAGCAAGATCTGACAATATCATATTGTGTTTTGATTTATGGGATACTCTATAACTATTGTCTAAGAGGTAAGGCTTGTTAGTCCAAGGATTTTCAAATAATAAGTTGAGTACCAAAGGCAAGACTTGACACTACGACATTATGTTTTGATTTATTAGATGCTCTATAACTCTTATCTCAGCGGCAAGAAACTTCACAAGTTACCCCCATGAACAAGACTTGACACTATTATATTGTGTCTTGATTTATCATATATATGTAACTCTTGCCTCTTAGCCCAAGGACGTCAAAATGACAAGTTAATCCTCATGGACAAGACTTAATAATGTCACATTGTGTTTTGATTTATAAGATATTCTATAACTATTGTTGTAGAAGTAAGACTTGTTAGTCCAAAGACTTTCAAATAACAAGATAAGGCTATATAAAAGATTTGACGCTATCATATTATATATTAATTTATGAGATACTCTATAACTCTTGCCGAAGAGGCAAGACATAGGCAAAAAACTTCATAAGTTATACCCTATGGACAAAACTTGACACCACTATATTGTCTCGTGATATATTATATATTCTATAACTCTTGTCTATTAGTCTAAGGACTTCAAAATAACAAGTTAAGGCAATGTGCATGATTTGATAATATCATATCGTGTTTTGGTTTATGAAACACTCTATAACTATTTCCATAGGGGTAGGACTTGTTAGTTTTAGGACTTCCAAACAAGTTAAATCCGACGTACAAGACTTGACAGTACTATATTATATCTTGATTTATGAGATACTCTATAACTCTTGCTTAGAGGCAAGATATAGACCAAGAATTTCACAAGTTACGTCCAATGAGCAAAACTTGACGTTACCACATTGTGTCTTGATTTATCGTATATATAACTATTGCCTTTTAGCCCAAAGACTTAGAAATAACGAATTAAGCTTCATGGGCAAGATTTGACAATATAACATTATATTTTGATGTATGAGATACTTTATAACTATTGCCCCAGAGGTAAAACTTGTTTGTCCAAGGAATTTCAAACAAGAAGTTAAGCCTCTAGGCAAGACTCAACATTACCTCATTATGTATTGAATTATAAGATGCTTTATAACTCTTGTCTTAGAGACAATTTAGACCAAGAACTTCATCCATAGGCAAGACTTGACCCTATGTATCACATTGTGTCCTGAATTTATCATATATATAATTCTTACCTCTAAGACCAAGAAGTTCAAAATAACAAGTTAAACCCCATGGGTAAGGCTTGACACTATCACGTTGTATTTTGATTTATAAGATACTCTATAATTATTGCCTTAGAGGTAAGACTTGTTAGTCCAGACAATTTCAAACAAGCTAAGCTCCATGGAAAAGACTTCACATTGCCATATTATGTATTGATTTATTTGATGCTTTATAACTCTAGCCTTAGAGACAAGGCTTAGGCCAAGGGCTTCATAGAACAAGTTGTGCCATGGACAATATTTTGCACCATTTTCACTAAATCTAGCTTATAGGGAACCAATAACTTTTATCTTAGAGGTAAAATATAGTTTAGGGGTTAAAAAAATAACTTATACCTTACGGGTAATAGTTTACACTATCTCTAACTTATGAGATGTTTCACAACTCTTGCGTTAGAGGCAAGATATAGACCAAAAATTTTAAAATGACGAGTTACTCCTTATGAGCAAAACTTGATAGTACTACACTGTGTTTTGATTTATGATATGCTCTATAACTCTTGCCTTGGAAACGAGATTTAATCAAATACTTTCAAATAACAAGTTGCACTTCATGAAAATATTTTTCGCCATTTTCACTAAGCCAAACTTAGGTTATATATATATAAAGAGAGAATAAAAATTGAAAAAGAAAAAAAAATTAAAAAGAGAAAAGAAAAAAATAAACAAAAGAAAAATAAAGAAAGAGAAAAAAAATACAAGTTCAGAAAAATGAAAAAGAAAAAAAAAGATTTACCAAAAGAGAAAATAAAAAAAGAATAAGAAGTCAAAAAAACAAGTCTAGTGCATTAAAATTCTCGTTATGCATAGAGATTAGGGAAGAGTTCAATCACAAAGATCTATTATACACAATCTTACCTTGTATTTCTACCAAAGGCTATTATGAAGGCTTGAACCTGTGACATCTGCGTCATATGACAACGACTTTACCGTAAAGAAAGAGGAAAAAAATATAAGTTCAAAAAATGCATAAGAAAAAAAAAGGAAAAAAACGAAAACAAAGAAAAGGGAAATAAAACGAAAAGAAACAAAAGCAGAGGAAAAAATAATAAAGAATATAAAGAAAGAGTAAAATATAAAAGATTTAAGAGGCATTTGAGTATGCAGAATTGTTTACAAAATATTTTTAAGGCATATAAGATTAAAAATATAATTTGATTCAATTTAAAGTGGAAGAAAGAGAATTTTTGTAAGTTTTTTCTTATAGTGGACAAAAGAATTAAGACCACTAAATTCAGAGAGCACCGTGTAATTTTCTGAAATTAGAGTTAATTATTGACTTGCTCATTTAATATCTTATCCCATTTTAATTCATTAAAATTTGGGTTAGTATCTACTTCGAATAGACTCATGGGAGTTTAATCAAAATATTTTTAAAAGAATATTTTTCAACTTGTTCTATCATATTATACTCTTATAACCATAATTTAAAAAAAAATAATGTTTTAAAACTCAATAAGAATTGAATGAGTTTACTTTTTATCAGCTTTTTAACCCATTTTAGTTTGGAAAAACTACATAAAATGGTTTTTTAAAGATGAATTTAGTCTAAATTATTTACACTCTTTTATCATATTTTCTCTTTTCTTAGTTCACGCATAACATCAATATTATCAGTTCATGATCTCTGTGAGTAAATTGATGTCATAACGATATCATATATGATTAAGTTTGATAATTTGTGATACCCATTTAGTATATTAATACTCTATCAGTATCATATAGGATTGAACTCTTTTTT
The DNA here is from genome assembly GCA_025642045.1 of Solanum sejunctum. Classification (NCBI taxonomy): domain Eukaryota; kingdom Viridiplantae; phylum Streptophyta; class Magnoliopsida; order Solanales; family Solanaceae; genus Solanum; species Solanum sejunctum. Next base: position 1,458,463 of record JAOTQJ010000072.1, on the reverse strand, counting down.
TAAAAAAAATAATTAAGAAACAACTAAGAGAAAATTATTAAAGTTGTAATTTAATTTGTTACCGTCACAATATTGTCTATTAAATTCTAAACTTTGATAAAATCTATATATTCTAATGGTATCAAACTTGGGATGTTATCAAGGATTTTCACTAAAGCATAATATCTTTTTTTTTATACCACATATATATACTTTTATGACATCAAACATGCAAGAATGGTTAAAAATCAAAGGATTAAAGTAAAGGAATACCTGCTTGTAAATAACTTTTCTTTTTCAAATTATAAATTTTAGTAAAGACATATTTTCTAGACCCATTAAATATTTTAGTGATAGTGGTTGCAAATTCAAAATTGCTGCATTAATCACTAAAATATAAATAGTTAATGCTTGATCGTCCTTGTCACCTACAATCTTATGGTGGTTGGCAGTCTCCCGCAAGTTACTCTACTATGCAAACGTCATGACTGAAAAGACTTGCAACTGCAAGGGTTTCTCCAACACAGCTTTTGAGTGGTAGCCAACTAATCCAGTTCCTTCAAATCAGTGCATTTAATTAGTCGTTTCTCTAATCTCTAACGTCCTTATCCAAAATTAATTGTTTAATGAGGAATCATTAGTGCTCTAACTTCACTGACAGGGTTGCAACTCCAGAGATGCTTTAACAAACACCCTCATCTAGTTTTCTTTAATTAAAAATTAACGACAAAACATAGTTCATAAGTAGAGAAAAGAATCCAAACAGATTCTTGATGAGGTTCAATTTCAATAGAAAAATACTCTGAATCTTTTCTCACTGTCTTTATTCGAGTTTTACTATTATTATTATTATTAGGGTAAATTTTTCGTTGATTGAAGTTATAGAATTTGATAGAATTTAATTATTTTGGCCAAAGTCTATACTCAGTATTAAAAGTTTTTTTATTAACATATCTGAAATTTAATAATTAAATAAATTTGTGATTCAAAATTAATAAATTTAAAGTTCTTAATGCCTTTTTTTTAATTTCCTCCAAGGGAGGAAGAGGGGGTTAAGTGGGGGGATGGGGTTCTGTGTTGACATGAATATTTAATATGTATCAGCTACTTCAGTTGTGCTGATGCCTGCAGTTGCACTCATTTCAGATTTTTTTTTTCAAAAAACCTAATAAATTAATGTACTTTTTAAACATATTTTAGCTGACATGTACTGCCTTCAATTTTGGGCATAGATAAGTATGCAATTAAGTTATCATAAAATTGAATAGCCAAACACAGGCATTCAGTCATATTTTTTGTTTTTTTATTTAGTATTCGGAGCTCTCTAAATTTAGATTGCACAATGGAATTTTTTTTATTTTCAGGACTCGCTGGATTCAAAGTCCAGATTGCTAACCATTGCACCATAGAACCAATGACACATGAAATACTTAGATGCAAATATTTACTTATTGATAGTTTAAATATCTATTTATGTATATTTAAAGTTGTAAGACATGAATATTAATTAAT
>JAOTQJ010000072.1:1408444-1443909 GCA_025642045.1 Solanum sejunctum | reverse complement strand
GATGACACTTGTATTAAAAAAAAAATTAGAATTTACCATTTGTGAGGTCATGTATATATATATTAAAAAAAATATTTAAAGATAACTTTATACCATACTTTCAAATGTAAAATCATAAATATAAAGTGTAATTATTTTCTAGAAAATATAAAAGTTTAACAAATAAAAGGGCAAATATGAAAAAAGTTTCAAATATTCATCTTGAACTTTGAAAAATTCAACTATTTTGAACCTTGAGAAAAGCCTCAAAAATTCAGTTAATTTGAGATGGAGGGAGTAGTAATTGTCTTTTTAGTTCTTTTAGTTCGTCAAAGAGTATATATATTTTCAAAATCATTAACTATCAAGGGCAAAATAAGAAGAAGGGTGTAATTTATGTATTAGTATTGTGAAATGACATATATTAAGGATCATACATTTATAATAAGGACGACATATAAAAGGGAATGAATGGAGTAAATGATAAGGATGATTTTATCAAATCTTCCTTACTCCTTCGGTTTCAATTTTATTTGTCATTATTTTATTTTTTGAGATCAATTTGACTAAATTTTAAAGTTAAATTTAATAGTTAAAATATAAAATTTATATGATTGAAAAATATATGAAAAATGCTATAAATTGTAATTTTTCTCATATTAATATGATTAAAAATAAATCTTAAAATATTGGTCAAAGTTCATATAGTTTGACCTCGATAAGTAAAATAGTAACAAATAAAAGTGAACTAAGAGAGTATTAAACATAACTCATCTAAATATTGAAAAATAGATTATTTAATAACAAATGTAAAATACATATAAAATGGTCAATTATTCCTTTGTTTTATAACACTAGACAAGGATTATTGGGCATTCCAAAATAGCATAGTAGACAAGTCAAAATAAATCGAGTGAGTATTTTTAAGCTACTATTATTAGAGAGATAGAAGTTAGAATTTCAACTTTATTAATACAAGTAATATACTATTTGAACAAAAGCTACTAAGGGATAATTTCTTTTTCCTTTTTATCTTCTATCAATATTTGATATTCATATTGAAATCCTGATTATCTAGATTCGCATCGCAAGGAAATATCTATCTAATAGGGAAAACAATCACTAATAGAATTATTTTGGTGATAGCCATTTAATTACTAGTGTAGATTTATCATGCCCCAATCTTATGTGTGGAAGGGGAATTTTGTCTTACGTTAATGTCTAATGGAAACTAGCAAGATTTGGAATATAAACTTTTGAGGTTATTACTGTATGACACATACCATAAAAAGTTACCTATTATAATGTAGGTTGTCATTTTTATCTAGTGAGGTAAAAAAGATCTACACTATCATTGTCAAAATTTAAACTCTCTCTGTGTATCATTTGTATATTAGTCTATTCTGTTTTTTTTTTTCTCCTTTTTATTTTCTTTGAATAATAAACCAAATCTTAAATAGACACAGGATGATACTCATCTACCTGGCGTAGTTTTCGAGTACTCTGTGAAGTAGTGACGTAGTATAAAGTTGACAGTATAACAAAAGTATGCACTGTTCTTTTCAGGATATTCAATAAAATAAATACTCTCAAATTTTTTGGCTATTTTCTCTGAGATTCAAAATTTAATGGCTACACTTATCATCTCAAATAATATACACTTCCTGAAAACATTTACCAATATAACTTCCAAAAAGTTACATAGAGTACTTACCTTATCTCTATACTTTGGTATTTAATACTATTATATTCTACTATACTTCCTCCGTCTAATTTTACTTAGCCTCTATTAACTTGACATAAGAATTAAGAAGTAGTAAATGATGGGATAATTTTATTAAATTACCCTTTCAATATAATAAATATGATGACTTGAAAAATATAATAGAAAAATGACTATAATTAATAATAATAGTAAATTATAAACTAAGTGTAAAATTATCTCTTGATTTCATAAAATGAACAAATATTATTTAAACGTATAGAGGTCAAGTTATATTTCTAAGGTCAATTCCAAGAAATGGGACCAAACGTTTTGAACATGAGATAAATATGATTTCTATAGGTGGACCAATTATCTAGTAATTAGCACCTATTTTATACTCCTTTCGTTTTAAATTAATTAAATTTTTTAGATTTTTTTTAAATTTAAAATAGTTGACTTTTTCAAAGTTCAAAATGAATGTTTAAAATTTTTTCTATATTTACCTTTGCATTTATTGAACTTCTATATTTTCTAGAAAATAAATTACACTATATATTTATAATTTTACAAAGGGTAATAATGAAAAGTATGGTGTAAAGTTTGTCTTTGAATGTTTTTCTTAATACATGTGTATTACCTCACAAATTTAGTTAATATGGGACAAAGGGAGTAGTAAATTTTAAAATTGAAACTTGAAATTTGAAATTTTAGGTTTTTAAAGTTTTGACCTTGAATTTTTTATAAGTTTCAAAGTTTATGTCATATAAATATTTAAAAATCAATTTTCAAGATTGAATTCAAAATTTATGATTAAACGCTAGCTTAAGTTATCTAATTAAATAAGACATTCAACAAAAGAAATATATATATATGCATAAGTAGCCATGTGATTTCTTAAAATTAACGGACAGATTAGTGATTCAATTATGTCTTTCTATTCATTTTATTTATTCACATGCCATATAATCATTAGTATTATATAAAACCTACTCCAACTTGTAGAGTTTGAAATGAATACTTATAGTTAAGCTAATACATGTTGAATAAAATTCATAATAATTGTGTCAAGGAACGAAGAGAAAACATAATTATCGGCGTGCATACATGTTTATAATTGTGATTAAGATAAAAAAAAAATCCCATAAATAGAAAAACCCAACTAATAGCCTGCAAGCCTAATTAAATTTAGTAACATAAAGCATATATATTTTGTATATTTATTTAATCATGTGAATAGTATGTATTTTTATTTTTTTCAATTAATGATAAATTTATTTGAGTTCTTCTAAATATCAGATGAAGAAAAATATTTTCCCACGAAAGTATAGTAATATTTTTTCCCTCATTCCCACGAAACATATAATTTATGAATCTATAGATTAACCTGACAGATTTGCATGTGAGATTCCCGACAATCCCTAACTTTTATAATGACAAAAGTGTCCCTGTCCCTATTATGGGCCACGGCCCACTGCCGACTACTACTTATTCTGGGCCTGTTTGGGCTTAACTTCCCAAAGGCCCACTTTAATTTAGGTTCGGACGACTGCCACGTGGTCGACGACGACTTACATCAATGCGCTCCTCCCAATTGTCATCGCCTTCAAATTGAAATGGACCCAATTCACTGGCAAAAATACGTGGATTTGTTCTCTTTTAAATAAATAAATTTATGCAGATATTTTACAAGAGAAATTTTTACATATAGCTATTCAAAAATATTTTAATTATATCACATAGTTATAATTTAAATAATTATATTTTATATTTCTAGTTATAGTTTGGATAATTACATTTTATATCTATAGTTATAATAGTATTTGTATAATTCATACAATATTTATATATGTTTGTATAATTCATTGTACAATTCTCAATTTTTGTATAATATTTATATATTTTGATATACAATTCATGCACAATATTTGTATAATTCATTATACAATTTGCAATATTTGTATATTTCGTTATACAATTTGAGTCGCGCACAACTTTGGTATAATCGCGCACAACTTATGTATAAATTCGTGAAATACAAAACTCAAACTGTAATTACTACTAAACGTTTGTGGCAAGCCATAATTAATTGAAACTATAGATATATAGCTAGTATATATTTGATTATCTATGTAATTTTTTCATTTTTGAATGGTGTATATTAATTATAACATGTTGGTATCCATTTTAGAAGAAAATTAAATGGTGAATTTGATTTATTATTGAGTACTTCTTTATCTAGAGAATTACAGATTAATTTTCACAAAATACTTTATTTTTTGTGGGGTATCATGCTTTAAAAATCCTAAAATTGCATCTAGGCGGAAGTTATTATTGATTCAACAAAATATAATAGCTTTGATTTAAACCAGTAAGAAATTCGCCTAATTTAATTAGTGTATACAATTTCATCATAAACTTAATTTTAGATATGCCTTTGATTAAGAACATGAGTATCATAATTTTATAATTTTCGGTCTTATGTGGATATACATTTTAATCTTATTAATATATCATCCTAGATTTGCTTTTAAAAAGTTACTATTTTTCTGAGAAATGTTCACTACTTCATAACTTGATGAGTCGGATCATATTTGTTTACTTATATTTTTGTTCATTATTTTCAAAAAAGACTTTGAAATATAGAAGTTGAGATTTTCTATAATTTTTAGATGATTTTTGAAACATGTCAATTTTATTTTTAAAATTATAAAATTGATTTTGAAATTTACACTGCATATTTTAGTGACTAAAATTACTATATAGCCCACTTTTTGTGGGACGTAAGTACGGAGTCCTTTTTTGGGACAGCAACGTAACCATGTTCACCAAATTCATCACAGAAGAACATTGATTTGAAAGACTATTTTTTAAAAAAATTGTTTTATGACAAATCTGGAATAAATAATTTTTGGGGTAAAATTTTACTGGTACATATTTATCCTTTGAGAGGAATAATTAGTTCTGCAACTCCAATGTGCGTGGTACGAAGTTATTGTATTGTTGGATGGGGTTTAAGGTATTCACAATTTTCTCTTCAATTTTACTGATATATAGTATATTATTTTTGAAAAATATAGACATCGAGACTATAATAAATAATTAGTAGGTAGTTGAGTATTGCGTGGTTATAGCTTAGAATACCATGCTTCTTTGTCCATTTTTTAAAATTATTATTATCCAATTGTATTATCACTTTTGTTGTGCTGTTTCTTGAAGTATTTTTTATTGTCAATATTTTTCTTTTTTATAGAATTTTCAGCGTATATAACTTTTATTTTTATGACTCTTGTTGTGCATTAGTCGAGTTACTTTTTGTTGTAAATCTTTTTTTCTATAATATTTTCATCGTAATTTTAATTTGTACCACTTGTTGCGTTGTTGCCTAAGTGATCGATCGATGTCAATATTTTTCTTTGAGAAAAGTATTAAAAACATCTTTGAACTTAATACGAATTATTGATTTTATTCCTAAATTATTAACAGACATAAAAATATCCTCCAACTTGACAAGAATAGATTGAAGAATAGTCTCTTTATCTTTCACAAAATACAAGGTCCGTATATATGTATTCATTCTACCCTCTTTAAAACCTACTTGTGGAATCACATGAATATAATTATGCAATTATTATTTTTTTCTTTAAACTGTTGCTAAAAGAAAGATCAACAAACTTGATTGAATATGCCGCCACAAGAAGAAAAGACACGATTTTAGTTTTTTTTTTCTCTTGATTAATTATGATTAGGATGGAGAAAACAAAGTTTTACCTTGAATAATCATATTTTGAGAAAAACACTAATTTAATAATTAGTGCTTCTTTTGTAGTACTTGATACAAAAACTTTTTAATAAAAGCCTAATCTATGTTGGAACAAGCTACTACAAATCCTGGATAAGCGCTCAATTCAAATAGTAACAGACACAAAGCTCGAAATTTCATACTATAATCCGTTGAATCTGGAAAAGCTTTGAAATTTGACTTCAAATAATTAATTTGGAAGCTTATAAAATTTTGTTTGTAAATTTGTGCTATTAATCTTAGATTTGATATAACATTCATAGACTTAATGATTCCAATTACAATTTTATACGAGGATGAGATTTGACGTGTTTAAAATTCCTCCTCTTGTCTGCCTATCTATGGACAATCTTCTTTGTCCACCACACAATAAAATAAAATAAAATATATAATAGAATCACCTACAAACTTGTCTTATAATAGTTTGTAATTAATAACTTTTTTCATAAGATATCGCTCCAACGATAATATATCTTGTGGAATTTCACAAGTGAGGTTTGAGGAAGGATAAAATATATGCATACCTTATTACTATCTCATAGAGATAAATAGATTATTTTTGAGAAACTCTTGTTTCAAGAATCATATTCCATAAGCAGAAAATATTAGATATATATATAAAAAAAAGAACGACTAATAATAAAAAATAAATAATAATATGCAAATAAAATATCACCGAATAAAAATAATTTAAAATAATTTTTGTTGTTTAACTACAAAATTCATCGATCATTAATTTCTGTCTAGTGAACCTTTCTCAAGATGCAATCTATAATTATACAACATTTATGAAAGGTTTCGTGTGTATAGTCGACAGTCGTTTGGCTATGCATAATATTTGTAATAATGTTCTAAAATTATTTAAATAAGTCGTTTGGCCATTACATTTTTTTTTTCAAATTTTTACTAGTAAAAAGTTGATTTTATTTTCATGTACAAATACAATTTTAAGTTTTAATTATCTTTTTAACGCCAAGTTTGATATCTCTTAGCACATGTCTCCGTTCATCCCTCATAAAATCATACAAAATTGCTAGTTGTACAAGTCCTTTTATAAACAAATGAATTCATCAGTTAGAGTAATTTTTTTTACGTTACATTCACGTTTCCATTTTGTGATATTATTAAATAAAATGTTCAAAAAATAAATAATCAAATCAAACGTTTTATGCGTAAAATGTACACAGTGGGATGTTTGTTTTGTCCGAATATGTGAATCTTGGGGTACATTTCAAAAGAGAATCTATATTTAATAGTCTCACCATTTTAAAATAACTGTCATTTGAATTTTATTATTTATTGTTAAATAAGTAGTTTTTCACATTATTAAGAAAATATTGATGGTTGTTTTTTACATTACTAGTTCAATGTACATGCTTTGCATATATAAGTCACGTCAATTTAAAAATTATTTATAAATAATAGTTGTCATTAAATATAAATAATATTCATGTAAACAAAATTAAATAAATATTATTAGTTTGATGTAATCATTTAGTCCATTTTGATAGAACAAAGATGAGAAAATCAAATACAATATTCATGTAAATAAAAATTAAATAAATATTATTAGTTTGATGCAATAGTTTAATCTATTGCGATATAGTAAAGATAAAATAAATCAATTGAATTACTTATAATATAGATATGTTAATAGTTTTTTAATACATAAAGTAACAATTTAGAGTTGAATAATTAGAAATTAAATAATTAATTGACTAAAATTTACTGTAACAACAGATTTCGTAATTTAAAAGGAGTAGTTTAATATTTTCAACATAATTTTATTATTAAATTTGTTATATTACATACTTTTATTAACAAAGTATTTGATAGTCAATTTTTTTTGCCTATAATATAGATATGGTAATAGTTTTTAATACATAAAGTAATAATTAGAGTTAAATAGTTAAAAACTAAATAATTAATTGACTAAGATTTAATGTAACAAAAGATTCCGTAATATAAAAAGAGTAGTTTCATGTTTCTAACATAATTTTATTTTTAAATTTGTTATATTATATACTTTTATTAACAAAGTATTTGATAGTCGAAATTTTTATTAATTATTTACATAGAATATTCCTAAATCAAAAGTGAATTCTAACTATAAAGTAATTCTGGAAGCTAAATAATAAAAAATTAAATAATAAATTAAAAAAAATAATGAAAAGATAATTTTGTCTAAAGCAAAAAAGTATTACCTTACTTGCGATATTATTTTACCTGAATATATGAAGAATAAACTGAACTTGTGAATAAAGCGAGATGTTAGTTACAAAATAAGAGAAAATTTTAAATAATGAAAATTTATTAGACTCAACTAACTAAACTAAGGGCATAGTATAATCTGAATGAAGCAAATTAAGGTAACATAACAATTAATATTATTTTCAAGTAAATTAAACCTTTCATTATATAATTAGGATTCATGGTGAAATTAAATTTTTTTTATTGAAATAGGAGAGTCATAAAGAAAAAGGAAAAAATTGACAAACTAGTTAATTATGAAAATATTAAGAGAATAATTAAAAAAAATAAATTATCTTTACTCTAATGAATTTTTTGATATGAATTTCTCTTACTTTTTTAAACTCACTTTTTGAACATATTGTCTTTTTTTTCTTTTTTTACTTTTTTGTGCCTATTTTTATGGGAGATGGTTTTTTAACCTTTTTTTTTTTTGCTTATTATATGAAAAGTTTTTTCTTTTTTTTTTAAGTCTATTCTTGTTAGAAAAAAGATTCTTCATATATGAAATTTTTTCTATTTAATTTTATTATATTTAATATTAAATATTATTAAAATAATAACATAATAATTAAAAAAATAGTGAAAAGACGATTTTATTTAAAGAAGAAAAGTTTAGCCATTAATAAATGAAATCAAAGAAAAAAACTTTAGCCACTCGAATTAATAACTAAAACATATTGATTAAGGCAGAAGAATAGAGCAGAGCATCATCCGCTACAATATCAAGCATTACGTTAGGAATAATGTACGAAATAATACATACTTTACTTGGTATTGCTATGCTATTGATTTACAACCACGTCCTTTATGTAACTCAGATATACACAGACCAAATTATTATAAACCGGACTCAAAAGTGTGTTGATAGTTGATACAAACTCCTACTCAACAACAAAAATTTAATAATAATACTATATCCTGGATAAAAATTTCAACAAGTAGCCGTGGATGAATGAGAGACTACATATATTAGGTAAAACTTTTGCTATTTTAAGTCAAATAGGCAATTGATAGCCTATCCTATTTAGGTACCGAAAGTTAATTAGTTTTAAAGTATTAAATATTATGATTGTTTTGTATTCTATTATTAAAGTAATATTATGGTTATTGAAGAAAATTGATAAAAAGACGATTTTGTATAAAGTGAGATTTTTAAATAAAGGAAAAATAGTTTAAATAATATTATTAAAAATCTTTACACTTTTAATATAGTATAAATTAATATTTTTTAATTATAAAATAAGTAGTTTTTTAACCAAGTAATTACTAAAAAGCTACATCTTAGAAAAGGTATTGATGAAAGGTAATTATATAAGTTAGCAAGCATATATTTTACTTTTTACGAAGTAATTTTCACCATTATTTTGGAAAGTAGGGGGTATACTATTTTCAGATGATTTTATGTTATAGACTAATATTGACGAGTATAATTTAGTTTTGATTTTTTAAAAAAAAAAATTCACAAAAGTTTGTAATTGTTATTCTTTGGGTTTGCACTTAAAAATTCGCTCATGTATAATAAGCTATAAATTATACATTAAATATAAATAAGTTCGATACGATAAATTTAATTGACATTAATAAGAAAAATTGATTTCTAATATAGCTCATTAGATATCACTCATTATTCCAACTTAACCTATTATCACGATACGATGATCATGAGTATAATTTTACACTATCATCTTGTTGAAAATAGTAATTAATCATGAATATAATTTTACACTATCGTCCTGTTGAAAATAGCAATTGGCCGGGTCCATACTATATGATGAGTATTAATCAACTCATTAGTTTGTCCTTTTCTAAAATCCTAGCTATAGTGTATAAACCCACTATTATAGGTGTTGAAAGTGATCTGTTTTTCCCAATAATGTATATCTGTTATTTGCTTCATGAAAATTCCCAACAATCAATGACATAAAGTGTGACTGTTGCAAATCTACTTGTGCTTTGAAGAAATCCATAAGTCTAGTGATTAATATTTACCAATCAAATACGACAAATTGCTTGATAGAAAGTATCATATTTCTTGCTTTATCTTTCAGGCTAATGACAATAATAATATTTCAGTCATCCAATCTTTATTTTCTAAACCCTATTTATCAAGTAGGGAAATATCTTGTTTCCTTCTGAGTTATATGTTCAAAAATATCTCTATAAGAAATGGTATTGATATTTTATTCCTCATAAGAAATGTCGCATAAAAATATCCCCCATAATAAGTATAGTTTAATTCAACTTACAATGAAAAATAATATTTTTATAAATTTTTTCTTATGAATTATATATTATGATGAAATAATTAGGACTCTTTCACACTTTATTAAATGTTTTATGTTTGAGTTTAGCATATAAAAAAAAACAATTCCGATCATATAACGATGAAATTTGAATTCGTCAAACATTAGAATAGTGATCAAAAGACATGTCTGACATATTACAGGAATATAAATAAGGAAGGAGCGTCCGTTACAATGGTGCAATGTGATGGGGAGGGGCAAACAATCTTGTCGTTACTTGAATCATTGCTTTCTTATGTCAGCATATATATAATTCAAAAAAGTAGGACACTTCTATGGACCCTATTTCCACCGTCATGAATAAGTGAAACTCTTTCCTGATTAATTAAAAATGTTGAATTTGAATTTTAAGAATGAAAAATAAAAGAAATTAAGAAGGCTTTTCTTTTAATGAACCTTATTACATAAGGAATGAATGTGGTGAAAAAAAGGGGATAGAAGGCCTAATTTCTCTTTAGACAAGTGGATCATCTTGTTTATATAGATTGTGGTATATTTCGCAACTTCAGTTGCAAAAATATTATGTAATTAGGTAAATATCTGATGCATATAATGATAAAGTTAGAATTTTTAATGAGTGTTAAATAAAAATATATATATTGTTACTAATGATAAAACACATGATCGTAAGTAACTTTTACAATCCCTGGACCAATATATATACAAAATATTTTACTTATGTCAAGAGATATCAATATTTGCATAAATATTTATTAAATCAAATTTTTATTTATATATATAATATGATTTTTTCGATAAAGGGGTGTCGCTCGACAGTCAAGACCCCTCTGCCAAGGATCGCTCCGCCCCTGGATGTATGCATATTTATAATACATCATTATAATTTAAAATAATTAATTATAATTTATAGTTATAATTAAATTTTATTATTTTCTCTCTCTTTTTTTCTCTTTCCCTCTCTTCCTCTCTTCTCTCCTCTCTCTTTCCCTCTTTCCGCCTCTTCTCTTATTGCCCCTCCTCTCTCTTGTCTCTTTCTGCCTCTTCTCTCACTCAATATAAATCTAAATTATAATAATCAATTCGATAAATATAAATACTAATAGTCATTTCATACAAGTATAATTGATAACGAATAATTATACAAATATAAATAATAAGTATCAACTATACAAATCCTCTTTAGAGATACAAAAAATAAATATACGTGTATTTGCTGATACAACATTAATGCAAATAGTAATCAATTCTACGAAATATGATATTTATACAAATTATAACATACAGTTAATTATATAAATATAAATGTTGAACTTGATACAATATTAATACTGTTAGTTGTAGAATTATATGATATTTGAAAATATTTTATTGTAGAATTATCTCCCTTTTGGATTTTGAATGCTTAAATCATTCATCCCTTTTCCTCTCTTCCTTGTTGAAATTTTCGTACATGAGTTTGTTATTCTGCTTTTGGTATATCAATTTGAGATCTCTTTCCAGTTTGCTCATCTGCTGTACTGCCTAGATTGAGAGATGTATAAAGGTATTAGTTTAACTTGAACAATACATTTATTTAAAACAAGTAGTAAGGAGGATTAAGGTGTTATCTTCTTGGTTATACAATATGACTTGGGAAAAATTATTTGTTGTGGACTTGGAAGCTTTTATTTTTAATAATGATCAATTGCACTATTTGGTTCCTTATGTTTTTGTATATGTATTATGATTTTGAAGAAATAGAATCTATTCTAATCCTTATCATTTGTTTTTGTGCATGAATCTCCATTGGACATTGCATTTCGTTGCGATAAAAACTCAAAATCCCCATTGAGTCATCCCCTTCATTTGGGAAAGCAGCTGTGTTACAGATTTTTGTAGCCAAAATAGCTCTGTATACACTGGTATACAATGTCGATATATGTCAGCTAAATGGGCCACAACCCGAAACTCCCCCTTTTCTTTTGAAACAGTTTTGATTGCTTCCGAACAAGTATAGTAGGTTTACAGATCTTTTTGAGAAGCAAAAAAGGAATTATATACATCTCATATACACAGCAGTCATACATAGGTGAAATGGGCGTAACCCCAAATACAGCAGCAAAAATGGGCTAAGAAAGCCCAGATAAACTTTATGTTCATTTAGATTAGGATAGGTGGAGAATTTGGGCCTTACTAAGCCCAAAAATTTCAATTTACTTCATATGTATTGGTTATTTGTGTTTATGTGATATTTGACCTCTAGCTTTAACCCTTTTTTTTTTTTTTTTTTTTTTGTGTGTGTGTGTGTGTGTTTATTTTAACTTAGTTAAATCTCTAGTGACAAACCCTTTTTATGTTTATTCCTCCTTTAAAATTTTATGCTTTGGTGCTTAGTTAGTTAGTTTTCTCCATAAATTTTCCCTTTTTAAAATATTCCAAGTATCTTTCTTAAAAGCCTGAAAAATTCTTCTTTACTTTAGTCATGTTTTATAGGATTTATTTACTTGAGATTTTGGAAGATTAAATTACATTTTATTTTCCAAGTCATTTTTTTAAAAGTTAGAAATTTTAATTGAATTTTTTTCACTTGAAAAAATTTTAAGTGGTTAGTTTTAAATTAGTTTTTGAAAGTTAGTGAAATGAGTTTTAATTGCCGGATAATCGCATGTTAGCGGTCATTCTGAACATTAAAATAAGTTCTCAAAATGGACATTTGAACCTTACTCATTTTCTCTAATTTTTTAAGATTTTTTTGTTAAATCTTAAAGATTAAGCTTTTTTAATTTTTTAAAAAATTAAGTGGTGACTCTCTCATTTTTTAAAAAATTATTTTTTCTTTAACTTAATTAAATTTTAAGCTGATTTTTTCTAAAATATTTTTTTTATTTAACAAAATGACATTTCTATTAGGTTCTAACCATTAGATTTGACTTGTTTGATTAACTATTCGACCGGGAATGTAATAATTAGTAATTTTTATTTTTTTTATCTACGCTTTATTTGCTTAAATTCAAATATTATACTATCATTATACGCACAACATTTTTTGCCACTTGACACTTTTTACATTTTCACCAAAATGATGATTATACAGGTCGCAACCATTGAATTCAAATTTTCATCCAGGTATCCTGACGAAGTGAGTTGACCTCAAGAGGTCAACAATCATTAATTTCCTCAGCCTAGCTGCTCAGGTTGTCCGCCTAGGTTATCGGTCCACTTTCAAAATTAAATCCTCTCTAAGTTTACCTAGAGTAGAGTGAAACCAAAATTTTATAGGAGCATTTGCCTAGGCCGATCCAATACCCCTTGGGTATTGGACCTACTAGATGACCAGTTTGAGTTCAAAGTGGCTCCCGATTTAAATGGACGATCATCTTTATGTGTTTATATTTGAAGGATGTATATGTTGTTTGACAAATTATTGTTCCTTGTGGTAGGGAGTTTATTTTAAAAGTTTAGTTTAGTCAAAGATAGATCTTTACGAGCTATTATTTCATCAAAGAACATTTGGAGATGCCAAGAAGTCTATGAAGAAGAGATCTTTTATGAAGGCTTAGCTTATGGTTATACCCCTGCGTGAGACTGATTTTTGTATCCTTTTTTCTCTTATTATGTATCCCTTTCAGTTTATATATAAAGCTTGTATAAGATATTTTTGGGACAGTGGAATGTTTCAAATTGCGTAAAAAATCCTCCAAATCATTAAGCGTATCCTTGACACAAAAAAATCACATATATATTTAGGATGCACAAAACTATTTATGCGCAATAACAAAAGTAAAAATAAACTTATAATACACTAGAGAACATATGGAACTATTTAGAATGCTTAAAAAAAGAAAACTTACATAAATATATTATATTAAGAAAATATTTATCAAATGTAAGAATAATAAATTTTTTTATTGAACATTTATAGTATAGTTCTAATACATATTATAGAGAACTATTTATAAAGCATATATAATACAAGTTTTATCGATGTATAATATATTTATCACATACTTTTTATACAAATCGTCAATTTCTTGCCAAATAAATATAATATATTTTTCAACTCTTGTAATATATTTATATCGCATGCATAATTCACTTTTAATACAAGTACAGATTTATCATAATATTAATATGTATTGCTATAAATAATACTAACTCCGTTTCATATTATTATAATTGTTTAAGAAATAAGTAAATTGTTCACTTTTCAAGAGATGTATTGAAATTTTTTTCAATTTTACCTTTCAGTAGTTAAGTTTCTAAGGTTGAATTTTGTATGAAAAATAAATGATATATTAAATAAGTGTGTAAAATTTGAAAAGGATAAAAATCGAAAAATATGATTAAATTTTATTTTTATTTCTTTTTCTTAATATGTGTAAAATGACCTAACAATTCACTTAATATGAAACGAAAATAATAATCAATAAAAAATATCACTAAAATCAAAAACGTAATCGCCCAAATAATTTTCCCTCTAAAAATAGAAAGGAAGCATACTAGAAATACATATGCAACTGAAATCAGGCCTCTCTCAATATAATAGTTATTCAGGGAAATGTAGATACAACACCTGGCCAAACAACAAAAGGTTACCACAAAAATAGAGGCACACTTGACATTCTTATTATCATGTCTTACTCATCCAATTTGCAACTCCTTATGCTTGTAAAAAATTGAGAAATCCTAGCCACTTAATCTAAATAACACAAAATATCTATGTAAGACAACATATGAACAAGTAGTCCCACTCTCTCGACCAGGGACGAAGCCAGATAGAACTTCGAGTGAAATTATACTATTTATAAATGATTTTTTTGTATATATAATAGATGTTGAAATTTTATTATTTTTATTATTTGTTTATTTTTTATATTTTGAACTTTTTTAGTAAAAAATTATAACTCCGCTATTGATCCCAACTACTATGAGCAGCGCATTTGAGGAAGACCAATAAACAATTCAGTCTCCACCTCCCAACTCTGTGGACTTTGGCTACAATTTCCCCTCTCTTTCACTTGAGCTGGCGGTGTTGATGGTGGTGCTGGTACAAATGTTGATATTGGTATTGGTGTTGACGCTGACGTTAATAGCACTGGCCTAGGTCCGCACTGGATTAAAAAATAATTTTTTTAAATGATGAAAAAGATGACTGTAAATATAACTACTAACATAAATATATAGTTAAAAAAAATTTGAATATCCAATAAGATATGGACATATGTTAAATATAATGATGCATCATGAATATTGATATGCATATATATGAAATAAAAAACTAAGCTTAAAGCACTATAGGAAAGATGTACAAAAAATTGATTAGGATGATTTAAAACTATTCCATTTATTTGAATTTTGTGAAGGATGATCTTATTTGAGTATGAAGTTTAAGAAAACATGAAGTTAAACATAACTATAAGACTTTAAAACTTGTGTATGTTTTAACATTTGTGTGCCAATAATAATTTTTCATAAATAGTTCAAACTAAATTATTCTTAGATTTAGAAAGGAGATCATTATTTTCTAAAATAAATTAAAAAGGAAATAAGTCCACAATAAATTACTCCTCTTATCTGTCTCATGTTAATTAAATTTGTGAGATAATGCATATATTAAGAAAATCATTTAAAAAAAAATTTACATCATACTTTTCACTATTGTCTCTTGTGAAATCATAAATATCTAGTATAATTTATCTCGTAAAAAAATATAAAATTTCAATAAATAAAAGGACAAATATGAAAAAAGTTTCAAACATTTTTTTTGAACTTTAAACAATTTAACTATGTTGAACATTAAAAAAATCTCAGAAATTCAATTAATTTGAGACGGAAGAAATAGTTAATTCAACAACAAATATCAGAGAGTTTACCTTTTCACGTAAGCTTGCATTTTGTTGGAGCAATAGCCTCTCCTGAAGGGATGGATTGATTATACAAATTAGCATAATCCCTAATTAAATGCATAAAATTAATTACACCCTCCATCTATCTTTATTTGTTCACGTATCAAAAATAGATATCCAACAATATTTATCTACTTTATGAAATCAAGAGATAATTTTACATTAACTTTTAATTTATCCTTAACATTAATTATTATCATTTTTCTACTATATTTTTTAAGACATTATATTTATTATTTTCAAAGAATGATTTAATCAAATTACTCGTATCATTTACTACTTCTTGATACCTATGGCAAGTCAAATGAACAATTGTTATTGGATGGAGGGACTAATTATTGGTGATCATACCTTGGCTCTTAGGCGTTTTATTTCTTCTCTGAACAATTGATCCTAGAAATTAAAAATTCAAAGGGTTAGTGTCAAATATTGGAAAATGAAATCCAATTAATATTGATGGCCTTACCTTTCTAGCCCTGATAATTTTTAGGCTCCTCTCCAGCTGGCTGTCAATCTCTTGTAGTTCATCCATTGAACATGACCCTAATCCTTTTCCCATCAGCTTCCTAACAAAATTAATTTTATCGTCTCAAAATTCAGATAAGAAATATCCAAAAATTAGTGTAATGATTTTCCAACTACACTTTTATACTCCATCCTCTTAATAGTGTTAAATTTTCAAAAAATATTTATTAAATAGCAATATTTTAATAAACTAGATATTGTATTTATTGATTAGGTAATTTTTTTAAAATTTATTTTGGGAAAAAAATAGAGAATTAATGAAGAATTGGATAACCGTTTGGAAACTTCAAGGATCTCTATCTTCTCCGCCATGTTGGCCGTCTCATGCTTCAAGTGCTGCACAAATGAAATTCATGATTATCTAAAACTCATTCATTTAATTTGTCTAGTTTTCAAAACAAAATAGATTGATCTTATGGCAGCCTAATGGTCTTTCAAAAATTACTACTTGTAGGAATAAACGGGGTATATGTTGTTGGTTGGATTAATTGTGCTGACAAGTAGGGTATGCAAATGATCACAAGCTGAAACTTATTAAGTCACCGTTAGGGATTTTGTTAATTATATTAAAGATTTCTCAAATAATTTCGGCAACTGTAACATCTTTCTCAAAACCTAAAATGTGCTCTATAGAAATGGAGAGTGAAAGAGATTTGGAGCAATTTAATTTTTCATCCTTGGAGCTGAATAGCAATCGATGAGAATTTGGTTATGTTTTCTTCTTTGGTATGATGACTGGAGGAGAATGCTATTTGGTAACCAAAAATATATTTGATATCTTTATTACAGATGCTGATGATATTTTGTATCAACTTCCTGTAACATACATTTCAAAAGATTTTAGACTTCACTAATAATTACAAATATTTTTGTTTTGTTTTGTAATAGAAAGTTTTGACAGTCCATCTTCATGGATTTTTGTTGTGGATAGAATTTCCCAGATGCTTAGTTTGACTATATATAATCTACAACAACTTCTGTACTAACTGTTAATCTTATGGAGAAATCAAAAAATGAAGAGGAGGCAAGAAAGATAACTTTCATGAAACCAAGGCAAAAAATGACGAAGGTGATCAAAAGAGTTCTCAAGAAAGAAGACGTGACAGTATGGAAGAGGAAGAAGAAATTGAAACAAAACTAGCAACAAAAAGAAAATCTAATAATTATTTAGAGGTTGTGCTCATAGACAAGCAACATAACTTTAGGTCATGGTATTTGGACAAAACAGACATTCAAGAAGATTTTGAGCAATGATAACATCTGCGTACATTTTACTCTCTCTATACCCAACTTGTGAAATTCCACTAGGTATGTTTGTTGATAATTCTCATACATTCCTTTTTTTTCCACACCTGAACTATTGAAAGTGTGGAAAACACATCTAAACTATCACTCATGACTTTGAGAAATACTTCTCAAGTAATAAGTGATGATGTGCGTATTACGCTCTTTTTTAAAAAAGAAAAACATTGCCACGTCAAGAAATACACAACATTTGTAGCATTATATATAGCTCAAGTATCTTATATTGTTTTTCTGATAATTCTTGATGGACATAAAAGAAAATACTGACCTCTATGTGGTGCTGGAGTTGAGTGCTGTTGTCCACCATCGTTGTTTCTCTTGCACGTTCACGGTATCTCTCAATTATCTTCTGCATGCTAAATCATCCCAAATTATTATTGTAAAGTTTTCACCAAACCTAAAATTTGAAGACCTATATTGGTGCTTGGCTGGCAGTATATGAAGTTTTTTGTTAACAAAATTTGTCAACCTCCAAAAAAACTATTGAAAGAAACTAGCACCTTCACAAACTAGTCAATTTCTTTTCTCATCTTTTAATTATAATTCTTTTGAGTGCTCCACCTTTGGTTGTCAGGTTCATAGTTCATTCACAGAAGAGGCTTTGGAGATTAGAGTATGTAAAATTTTTAACACAAAAGTATGTTCAATTAGTAAGTATACCAAGGGTAAAAGGCAGTACATTGCACAAAGTATTCATGCAGTATTCGTGAAAGTAATATTCCAAAACAGATAATGTAGACAGTTTATTCTAACACAAGTATGAAGAAATGAAAAATAATTTCTTTTTATCCACATAGATCTAACTATAATATTTTCTATTATTTATATTCACAAGAACAACTACAAAATTTTAAAATCTTCCTCACTAAGGACTTGTTAGATCAGATGTGTTCTTGTGTATTTAAGTTTCTTCTTCTAACTAAACTCTCTCTAGGTTCTTTCTTCAAATCATGGGATGATGTTTGGTCTATTTTATAGTGGAATGATAAATATGAGTAGATTCATTAGAATTGCTCACCAAGCCAAGGACCGGATTAGTGTTTAGCAATGGACATCCAGCTATCTCATATATTTTTTCTGTCATGAAAATAGCTTCTAGCATATACCACAGAAAAATATTTAGATTCTATCTTAATTTGCTAGTCCTTATTAGTAATTATTATTTTATGCACTCACATATTAATATATTATATGTAGATATGCTATCACTAAAGTAGGCTATTATATGATACAATATAGAATTTATATTTTAGGCCTAAAGTAAATATCTATTAATGTAGGTTTGTTTTTAATAACTTGAAAACCTTGGATGTTTTAATAAGTCTGATGAAAACTTGTTAATGTAATGACTGGAACGGTGTGAGACCTCGTTAGAGCTTGAATATTTCGATTTCGAGAGACTTTGGACCAAGGTGACGTGCCCCCCGGGAGCCCTCATGGTCCATGGGAGGTCACACAGCTCATGTAGGCTTCCTTGGAGTGACCGTTGGCCTCATAATGGTTGTTTGGCCTTTGGTGTAGAGTTTCAAGCTAAGCATGCCACACTTGGACCCCACACGGGCCGTGTGACACTTCACAGACCATGTAGAGGGCCGTGTGGTGGTCTTACGCTTGGAATCCCACCACTTGCAGCCAAGTATGGTGACACGACTCCTCACCTGGCTCATGTAGTGTGACATGGGTCGAGAGGCCCCTCGTATGGCTTCTGGAGTCAAATTTTTCTAAGTATAGAATCACCGTCTCGTAACTTCGTCGTGAGATTTTTCTAAGGAGGGTGACACAGTTGGGTACACGACCCGTGTAGCTTCACACGGCTCGTGTGACCCTCCGTATAGGTGATTTCGTCAAATTTTTCCAAGTATGGGATTACCATTTCAGACCTTCATCAAGTGAAATTTTGCTAAGTGTGGGTTCACGGGCAATTACATGGTCCATCTAGTGCCACACGAACCGTATACCCTTCCTTGAAGTGGTGACGTTTAATTTTCCAACTCGTTTCATTAATAGCATTTTCGTAAATACGAATTAGTCTAAAAGTCTTTTGAGACTTCCTATGCTACTTAAAGACTTCCGAATGACCTAAACTCTATTCCTAATATTCAAATTTATTCCTCACATTTAAAAACTTTCTCAAGCCTCTCTTAAAGAACTCTTGTGGGTCGTAAACTTGGGAATCAAGGAAAGTTTATTCCTTCTTCAAATTTCTCTTGAAACTTCTTCATTTGTTAAGTTATGTGGGTTTTGATCTTTGATTCCCTTCAACAAAGGAGACCCAAACTCTTTTCAAATAATTTTTATTGAATTTAACTTACTTTAAATATGAGTTTTCAATATCATGATTTATTAAATTCAATTGATGTATAGGCCATGTTCATTTAATGATTTTAAGTTAATTAAAGTCCTATTATGATGGTTTACATTGAAGTTATGAAGTTATGAATGTGTATGTCCCCTTCAAAGCTTGATTTATGCATGGGTAGCCTATATAATGTTTTAAATGTGAATTTTACTTATGTTTTTACTTGAATCTTATAATGTATTATTGAATTAAGTTTGAATCTATATTACTCATGCTTTTCTCACATCATTCATGGCACCATACATTCATGAGAATCGGATTTTATAAAAATTATGAAGTGAATTAAGCCCAATTATGTTTATGCAAATGATTTTGATAAGATATTGATTATGACAAGAATGTGACCACATAAATATCTATTGTTATGGCTTTTTGAGCATTTTGGATGTTTGCACCATATTGACATATGCATGAGCTATTCCTATACATGAGTATCATGATTATGGATTATGGTTTGTCTTTCGAGCCTAAATGTGCATTGAAAGGATTTGAAATGATTATTGCCTCTTTTGAGAGCATGTATATGTATAAGTATTCTCGTGGGATGTTTTGACTTAGCACCGATGGATTGAGGGCCTAAGTGCTATCCCCAAGAGTCCTCTCCCTCTCCTCGAACTATGTGCCAGCATAGGTATATGGTAGTCATTACCAAAAAGACTAGGTCATAAGGAATGGTTATGCATTTTGATATGATTTGACATGATATATTTTAATATGAAAATCTTTTCGAAAAGTGAGGTCGTAAGGAGGATGTCCATCAAACCGAAAAGATGTGATCGTAAGGTGTGGTGTAGATTACCCTTGGCAAGTAATCTTCTTCTACTGATGGGAGGTCTACATCGGACTAATTCATGTAATAGCTCACATGAGTTTGATTTTGTCAGTCATTGTCCATATCCACTATATATGAGCATTATGCATATCATGCATCATCGATTTCATAGCATATTGTATACTATATCTCTTGCTAGATGTCTCTCTCTATATTATGTGTCCTTGTCATCTAACATTGAATGCATATTGGTAAGTCATATGCATTGCATCCCGCATACTTAGTACATTCAAACGTACTAACACATATTTTTTGCTACATAATCTCACCATGTAGGGACTGAGGAGCACATTCATCCACCGTACAATGTCTAGCTCGGATCTCAAGTTTTGCTTGTTGTAGTGAGTACTATCTTCCAAGGACAAACCACCATTCTTTTACCTGGGGGGATTTACTTATTCTATTGAATTTGAGGGTGAGCTCGGGGTATGTCTTGACCCTCGACCTATCTTATGACTAGAGGCATTGTTGGACATCTTATAAATTCCTTTTCGATTATATGCTAAGTGTTGCGTTGAAGGGTTATGCTTATATCTTTGGCTACCTATTGATTGTAGTTATACGACTTGGTTATGAGCTTTGTGATATGATTATTTGTATGAAGTGAACGATCCTAAGCCCCAAATTGCCCTTATAAAGTTAGTCATACTTACCCGTCCTTAGAATTTATGTGCTACGTGCTTTGTCAACATATTGCTCCCATTCCCTATGATATCTCCATAGCGTGAGTCTTATTCTCCCGTCTCTTAGAATTATGTGTTTACTATTCGAATACGCTTCCAAATCGATGATGTGAATATGGATATTATGAGGCTTGTTTTGGGACTTTCATGTTCTCATCTGCCATATCACTCCTAGGCCCTAGGTCCCGATCGTGACAGTTAAAAGGTGCATTTTCACCTTAAAATGCACTTTAGAATCCATTAAAAAGAATGGTCCCTAAATCAAAAGTATGTTTTTCTTTTCTTCCTCCATCTCAGAAGAAAAAAAGATGTAACAGAGAAAGGAGAAATGCAATTTCTAATGATTACATTGTTTATCTCCAAGAACATGATTTTGATATGAAACTGAAAGCTGATCATGTAACTATTAATCAAGCAAAATCATGTTGAAACTCTACCAAACAAATCAAAGCCACAAAAAATGAGATAAAATCTATGAAAGACAATGACATTTGGGATCTTATCGAGTTACCACAAGGATCAAAATCGATTGAGAATAAATAGATTTTTAAATTCAAATGTCGTTTAAAAGAAATATAAAGCACGTCTAATCGTTAAAGGATATATGCTCAGAAGAAAAAATGGACTAGCACTACGGTAAATATGATGGATCGGGTGAACAATGTCCAGGACTTTTCTACAAATATCTAGCAGAATGTAAAATTATACCTAAATAGACTATGCTAGAAACTCCATGTTAGAATAATATATTTGAGAGACGAAATGATACTCTAAAGAATATGGTAACAAGTATGATTAGTTGTTCCTCTTGGCATGAATCGCTTTGGAGAGAAGCATTAAAATCTGTAATTTATAGTTTAAAAATAGAGTTCCAAACAAAGAAATAACTTAAACCTCATACAATTAGTCAATTAGTAAGAAGCTTTGTATTAGGTACTTACATGTCTGGGGAAGTTCAATCGAAGCAAAGTCTATCTTTTCAATTTGTGATAAATTTACAGTCCATTATTATTAAAGAGCACTAAAATTCCACCTAATCTACCATCTAACAAGCTAAAAGTATTCATGAGTCTGGGCAAGCATGGTATGATATATACCAAATTACTATATTATATTAAAATTTTGACATCATGATTTAGATATTATGATATTTGCTATTTATATGGAATATATTTTAAATTTTTTTGATATTTGATGTCTAAAAATAACATATAGACATACCAAATACTATACAAAAGTATGTAGTTACATACATATATATATATTATTAAAAGATTAACAAATATGCAACCTATTATTAGTATAAGCTGAATGTTTAGAAGTTAAAACCTTGACTACTCTATTTTGATGTAAATATATTCTAAATATAATTAACAAAAGTAATTATTTGTACTTTCTTTTGAATATATATTTCTACATGTGTAATGTGTTATATGATATTGAGACCTTTTTTATATTATTAAAGTCATAATACTATATTATACGAGTATATATATTAGTTAAAATTGAACAATTATGATTACCAACGTATCAAAATCGAACTTCAAAATATCAAACCATACTGAATTAAATTGGTATGGTAATGATAGATAGTTTTAAAAATCAACTACCAAAATTATCATACCGAGATTTTAACTACCGTACCATACTATATCATGTTCACCCCTATTCATATAATACCCCATAAGTTGAAAAATTAAATCATGGAAGAAAATGTAGAGATTCTGATTTCTAATGTAGGGACCATGAACCCAATCTACAGATTGTAGTCTATTCTACGAGCCGTAGATAGGGTCTTATGGATTACCCATACACTTAGAAAAAATTGGATGATTTTTTGTATGATAAGGGTAATTCGCCAGTTACTATCCTTTAGGTGCGTACAGGGTGAAAACCCACCTTCTATGCAATAGCTCACAAATCATATAGGAAAGGTAACCCACACTAGGCAAAGGCAATACAATAAGCTCAATCCAGAAGGTAAACTCCTTTGCTTTTGTTGGCAAGGAATTTCGAACTTGAAACCTCTAATATGGAAGTCTTAACTCCAAACCACTGGGTCATCTCCAAGGGTTTGAAAAATTAGGTGATTTATGAAGGGCTTGTACAAGTTGTAGTTTGTTATACGACTTATAGATGAGTCCATAGTTGAGAATCAGAAGGTGAAGAAAAATTGGCTTCAAAGAGATGAAACTCATTACGAATCGTGGATATGTTGACAGGCCATAAAGAGCGTTCATAAATGAGTCCTGAAGGGGGGCGGAGGTGAAAATTTGATTAAGTATCAAAGTAATGTACGACATGTGTTTACAAGTCATCATTGATAATACGAATCATAGTCCATGGCTCGTAAATGGGATAGTGGTGGTAAAATTTTATGAAGTGTTGGCTAGTTCCACGAGGGCTTTTTACGAGTCGTAGATTGACCTCGTGAAATTAAGGTGCAATTTTAGTAGCTAAAATTTTGGGAATATAGATTCTATGAGGGATTATTATGGCTTGTCAAATAAACCATGAGTTGTAGAAAATGATTTGTAGGTCAACTCCAAAGATCTTATTTCCACGCCTGATTTTCACAAAAGGGTTCCACGAGTTGTGAATGGGTTTACGACCAGTAAACCCTGCTCGTGGTTTACTTTGATCAATTTTTTTATGACAAAAAGAACCCGCAGCTGCTACCCTTTGGGTACACAGGGTAAACCCCCTGTTTTTACGCAATAGTTCACAAACTACAAAGGAAAGGCAACCTGCACTAGACAAACCCGAAGAGACGAGCTAGTGCAGGTTGCCTTTCCTTTGTAGTTTGTGAACTAGTTGGTGATTTTGCTTGAAGATTGATAGTGAGTCCTCATTCTTTGAAGGCCAGCTTAGACTATCTTACTTCTATTACTTTAGTTTGTATTGTAAACTTGAGACTATTTTATTTACTACTTCTGTTGAGGATGAGTTAAGAACATGTTCATAGTCCCCGCCTATGTTGCTTCACTTAGATGCATGTCGGATATTGTATAAAGTCTATGATGCTCTTCCCGACCATTGATACTTTGTTCTTTGTTAAGTGATTGAGATTAGCTTATTTTTCTGCTTACTGTCGTATTGTATTGATGATTTTTTGTCTATGTATGCTTATGATCCGCTAAGAGACTTATTGGGATTTCTTCGAAAATTTTAGTCACCATATCACATCAAAGGCCTAGTTTGAGTTATCACAATTCATGAGCAGCTAATGATTTGTTTCAATTTTATTTCAATCGAGTACAAAAATAAATGTCATATATTAGTAGCTAGGAAATAAATTCATATAATGCAATCTTCTCATGGGCCTTTTGAACTCTAGTTGCAATTGAGATCTATCAGAAGACGCACATTCAACAATTTCAATCAAAGCAATAAGTACAAGCATGTTTAAATCAAACATATAGATAAAATTCAGATGATAAGCACCTCTAATTTCAATTTATTAAGTGTATGATTCTTCTATTCTATGGTAATGCTTTCACAAGAACTATAAAAGAACATAACTAATCCGTGAAAGATCTTGGGTCACAATCTTTTGACTCAAGACAGTTGTATTTTTTAAATGACTCGTTATTTTTATTATAATATATTTGTTAGATAAAGTATTTTTATCATTTATTATATTCAAAGAGTATTTTGAAAAAACTATTAGCAAGACCAATATGGATTTATTTTCTAGAAATTTTTAGTGAAAGCATTTTTCTTGAGATTATTATGCTCATTGAATAAGACTTAGTAACTCACATTCATAATGGAGCAAAGTGCAGAGCGAAATATTTTTGAATCATTTTTCATTGATTCAATGTGTTATTTAAATACAAAAGAATTAAATGGTAAATAACTTCACAATATCAGTAAAACTAATTAATCTTATCAAGTAATTAAAGATACATAATAAAAAATTCAGAAAATATATAATATTAATAATAATAATACAATCAAGAATATTTTATATAGATATGGAGAATATTCTATCCTAATTTAGCTTCTTTATGCCCCCACAAGTTAGAGGGTGGTAGAATGATTCCTAACTTGGAGATAACCTATTGTGTTTATGCTTTGAATAAGGATTTCGTAAGTAGGTCAATTAGCTGGCCAGTTGAGTGAACGTGTATTGTGTGGAGTTGTTAACATTGAATTGGTCCTTGAAAAAATAAAAATTGATGGCTACGTGCTTTAGTTGATTGTGAAAAAATAAATTTTGGCATAAGTATGTGGTGTCAATATTGTCACAATAGATAGTTGGTATATTATCAAGACGCGAGTTATAAAGCTCTTTGAGAAGATTGGTAAGTCAATTTTTTTCAGCAATAGTGTAACAATAGTACGATACTCGATCATAATATTTCGCAGTCCAACTGCTAATTCAAATTTTTTATTTATTTGATGACCAACAGATTGATGTTGAACCAAGATAGATAACATGGGTAGATATAGAGGGACGATCATCATGGTGACCTGCCCAGTCAATATCATCATAAATATGAAGGACAATATAGAATCTATGGAGAAAAAAAGTTCATGATAGATAGTTGATTTGAGACACTGAAAGAGGTGCTAACTGCTCGCCAATGTGTTTTAGAGGACCGATGTATAAATTGGGAGAGCTTATCAACTAAAAAGCTTATGTTGGATCTAGTAAATGCAAGATACTGCAGTTTGCCAATTGTACTTCAATATTGTTTTGCATCTATAGGAAGAGAGTCATCATTCAATCAAAGTGAACTCATGATCAATAGAGGTACAGAGACACCCTGACAATCTTGCATAGAAAACTCCTGCAAAATATACATTATGTACTTGATTTGAAAAAGAAATAATCTAGCTGATTGTGGGATGACTTTAATGCCTCGGAACAAATGTATGGCCAAGATTTTTGAGTGAGAAATGATTAGAGAGTGCACTCTTGATGTTGTTAATAATTTACAAATTATTACTTGCAATAATAATGTCATCCACGTATACAAGCAAGAAAATGATAGTTCCATGAGAATGTAAATTGATTATAGAGGGATCAGAATGAATCTTGCAAAAATCAATAAAAATGAGGAAATATATGAGCTCAACGTACCAAGAAAATGATGCCTATTTGAGACCATATATGATATTTGTGATCAGGATTCTCAAAATCTTTTAGTTGTTTCACGAAAACTTGCTCAGTCAATGTATCTTGTAGAAAAATATTGTTTATGTCTAACTGATGAAGTGGTTAATTATTTTGTGTGATAATGACAGGTACTGTTCAAATGATTATTGGTTTGATAAATGAATTAAAAGTATTAACATCGTCGATTTCAGGTTGTTGAGTGAAACCTGGAAAATGTTGTATTGTTCAACTGATCCATTAGGTTTTTGCTCAATGTGAAGATCTATTTGTGCTTCACAATACCTTGATGATCAGAAGAATAAATAAGATTTCAGGTTTTATTGTTCATAAGAATGTCAAATTCACCTTCCATAGCTTATCTTCATTTTGGGTCCTTGCAAACTTTTTTAACGGTGATTGGTGGTATTTTGAATGTAAGGGTGGTCAGGGATGCATACTTTGGATTGGACTTAGTGATTTTATGTTAGGAGTGAGTCGCAAGACATCATGATGGTGAAGGATGATTGTATGAGAAGGCAGACTAAGTTGTGTTGAGTACTATTATTGGGAAAGGGAATTAGAAGGGAAAATTGTGGACAATTTAACAGTAAAAAAAGATTTAGAGGGCAGAAAGTTACCTAATTTTGTTGGTTCGCTGGAAGCTCTAACGAAGGGACAACTATAGCTGATGCAATAAAATCATTTATATGACGAGTTAAGTTTGGATATTTGATTGAAAGTGAATTTCTTAAAGTAATGGAAAAATATATCCTATCTCGAAAATATTGGGTCCATCATCCAGAATAGAGACAATATCGACGATGATGTCACACATCATATTGGGGTGGCATAGGTGAAATGGATGCTTGCCTCTAGAGTATTAATTGATTGTGTGATAAGAAGATATTACATGTATTTAAAGGTGAGTTTTACCTAATGGTGATTAGACCGTATTTACTATATGGGGTGGAGTACTGGTCAATGAAAAACTCACATGTTCAGAAGATGAAGGTTGCAGAGATGAGAATGTTGAGATGAAATATGTCGAATAACATGTGTCCAGTGATCTTCAAATTGCTAATGTGTTTACAAAATTCATGGCACCGCAACGCCATCAATTTCTAGTAGGCAAACTAATGCTTCTTGATCTACCATTATCAATTTGAGGGGGGATGTTAGCATGATGGACAACTCACAAATTATGAATTAATGGTGAATGATTGTGTACATTAATATTGTAAATAAGTGTAATTATAAAGATTTGTTATAGTAATCATATAGATAAATATTATGATAGTGTAGCAGATTTGGTGGGACAACATTAGCAGATTTGAAGTGATTTATATAGCGATTTACAGGAATAGAGTAGTTGATCTTTAGAAATAGAAAAATGAATCTTTAAAGATGTATATTGTGTATACTCTCTATATAATGGAAAGACTCTCACTTTGAGAGGCATTCAGCAAAAACTTTGACACACAACCTTTTTTGATACTTTATCTTCATAATTTATTTTCTGCTCCTTGTGGGTTGGGTTAGTGCAATCTAGTTGTTATGGTTTGATGCTACCTAGAGATTTTGTTGCTTGGTACTTTAGTCCAGCACATCCCTTATCATTGTCAGTAATTCAAAGTGAAGTCATGATCACATGTACTATCAAATTCAAAAATTCAATCTAAATTTTCTTCACACTACTCCTTATTAGCATGGCTTGGATCTTCAAACGTCACCAAACTAAGATCCTTCTCAGATAAAACACCAAAAAAAGATAGCTTACAATTAGTAATTGTGTCTATCTCCAAATTAATCACAGGAACCACCAAATCACTAATAACAACATTCTTTGCACCAAAAATAAAGTCCGCGAGACCGTAGCTAAGGTGCAATTTGGTGCAACTGTAGTATCATCTTGAACACGAGTATCAACAACTCAATCTTCATTATTTTCAACAGCTTCTACCACTATTTTCTATGACAATGAGAACTTACAGTCACCATCCTTGGGGTGTATACAAGATAAACCTCCACTTCTATGCAATAACTTGCAAATCATATAGGAAAGTAACCCACACTAGACAAGCCCAATGCGACGAACTTGACCCAGAAGGCAAACTCCTTACTTTTGCTTGTAAGGAATTTTGAACTTAAGACCTCCAACATACAAGTCCCAAGGCCAAACCGTTGGGCCACCCCGAGGGATTCTACCGCTGTTATTTCATTATTATTTGCATCTATAGCGCAAGTACAATCATCAATACTTCGATCTATATTTGCTAGTCCCCTCTTTTTATTTAAACTTTATCGTAGATCACATTGGAATTTGTCCCCATTAAATTGTTCCTCTCTAACCACTCCATCTTTGTGATTATTATCTTGATTCTTATTCAAAAAATCAGTCGCCAATTGTTTTCATCGTGACCTTGATGCTTACAATGGTTACAATATAACTCGTAAATAAATTTCTGATAAGTTACCTATCTGCTCGTTCAAATACTGGAGACATATCCTCTTAGGCAGCTTGTTCATAAGATCAAGCATCACCTTCACCCTAGTGGTGCTAGGCCTTGCCTTGCTTGTCGATAGCTATTGGCCTTCTAAATATAGATGCCATCGACAACTAGGATCTAGTGGCAAATAAATATGGTGATAATCGAGGCCACACCATAGATATTGAAGTTCCCCCTCTTCAATTTGAATCTCTTGTCCAAGGAAATACCCATGAAAAGGCAAAAACTTACGAATTTTGATAGAGCAATCATATCATCTTCATATTGATCTATACTTAGCAGAATATGTCTATGAGCATGTAAACCAACTAAACAATTTCTTTTGATACCCAAGATTAGGTAAAATTGTTCACAAATGTTCAACTTCTAGCTGTGTAGAACTTAATAATTACATCTCGATGTTATCTTTCTTCCAATGCAAAAACCTGTCATCCTGGCCTTGCAAATTGAATTGTAGGCTCCCCATGTACATGTTATATTAGTTTCAACTGAATTTTTGTCATAAAATATTTGTTAATAAGGATTTTCACCTCTCTTCCTAATTAATAACCATTGCACAACAAGAAATCTTATTCTTTTCGTAGATGAAAAAAATGTGATTTTCTTATTCATCTTTCATATGACAACTGCTTTGCCATCAAGATACTTTTCAAGCTGGTGCTTTTATGTTCCAGCATACTCAGAGCTATAGTAGCTAATGTCATTTGAATTTCAAAGTTCATTATCGGATTTTCCATAAGTCCCCTTAGTTAAGTAGCCCTCGTACCACATGTTGTGGGAGGATGATTCTCTCTAATTATTACTATTACTTCACTCAACTTGTTTCCATAAAATGAATGCAACTGCCTAAGTTACACGACTTGTTCCAGCAGATACATATATGTAGTAATTTAATTGTAAACTTTTTCTTTCCCAAATACATGTACACAATCATACATGTAATCTTACTTATAATTTTCTAATACTTGGACCAAGTAAGTATGTACACGTCATGAATGTAATTTTTTTTATTACCAATATAATATTATATATCGAGAAGATGACTAAGCTTAATCAAACCTACATTATGTAAATATTTCAAAAGCAACAAACTGTAATTTTCATGTACGGATATCTTTTTCATCTTTCAAATGAAGTTAGTACATGGGAGGAATTTAAGGGGTCATTTGGTGTGAGGAATAAATTATTATAATAATTTAAAATAAAATGTAGAATGATTTTATCCATATTTGGTTGAATGTGTAAGGTAATTTTTATTTCCAAAATTACAAATCCTATTTTTTGTGAAGGCTTTTATATATGGCCAATATCTTTTGGACAATCTTATGATGTAAAAACTCTTTAATACACAAAATGGAACAAACAAGAATAAAAAAAATTTTCATGAGATTTATTTTATTTCACCTTTTATAATATGTGATAAACGTGATCCCATCATTTTAATACAAAATGATGGAATAAACTAATCTCAAAATTAGCTAATACCTCAAACTAAACATTGAAAAAAATTAATCCCCAAATTATAATTATGCCTATTTCACTCACATAACAAATGACTCCTTTGATCTAGTTGAAGTAATCCTTATTTCATGTACTTGAGAGTTTGATTTGCAACCTTTTTCATTAGTAGGTTTGCAAAGACAACCAACCAGACATTTAATTAGTTCGATCTTAGTGACCAAAAAAATGAGGGTACGTACTGGATGAATTATATATATAGGAGGGTGACCTAACACCTAAAAAGATATAGAAGTAGCAATCAACACTATCTAGTACTATCATACTGCTCAAAACCATTTAAAGCAAATATAAGATGTACCTCCACACCCACTCCCACTCCCAAGAAAAAAAAATACTGTTATCAATATACAAGAAATGTATACTAAGATAACCCTTTGAGTTGCATAAAATAACACATCAAATTCAATTAATGTAATTCTAGAAATTAGTCAGTTGATTGACTATTTGAACTTTACACTTTATTGATGAGTGTTCATTCAAAATATGTTTATCTCATTTAATTTTTTTTCAACATGTCCCTTTATTTGCGGGCTTGATTCTTTTATGGTTCAAGCACTCACATTGAAATTCTTTTGGTAATGGAGTTGGTTCAAACACATGATGCCATATTTAAGTTCTTAGATCAAATAGTGATACACTTCACAATTGAGTCCAATTCCCACCCTCAAATCCCATTCCTCTCCCCAGTTCTATAAAAAGAAATATTACTTATATGTTAAAGGATATATAATGCTACGCAAATTTAAATTAAAGTATTTCACCAAATCTCTCAGGAAATTATAGCCTTAATAAAAAATATTAACCATGAGATCTTAACCCTAATTCATATTCCAAATATTAGTTCTAAAGGAGCAAAATTGTTCAAGTCTTATAAGAAATCCTTCATCTCATTAGCATCGATATAATAAGACTTTTTCATTCTTCAACTAATTAAGTCATTTTTTCCCTATGTGAATAATGATAATAGGTACACTAAATGAGATATGAGCAAATTTCTCAATAAATGAACAATAATCAAGATGTTGTGTATCCAACAAATATAGTGAGTTGTGTGTAAAACAACAATTGATGCAGACGAGGTCACGACTAGACCAACTTTCAAAGTAAAACCACATCATCGTACTTGCAAAGTACATAGTATTAAGAATTATAAAAAGGTGCAACATTGAACAACAACAACAATATATCAATAGAATTGTACAAATAGGGTCTGAGAATGATAAAATGTACACAGATCATATCACTATCTCTATTTGAAACCCTCGTCTAAAAGAATCAAGCTCAGATGCAACATTGAATGGGGCAAAATTAATTGATATGAAAAATAAAAGAATATATACTTACTTGGAGCTAGCAAATTCAAAAAGTGTTCCTTTGTGTGAGAAAATAATGAAAGCAATTTCAGCATCACAAAGAACTGATAACTCAGAAGCTTTCTTCATAAGCCCATTCCTCCTTTTTGAAAATGTCACTTGCCTGCTCGTTGAATTCTCTATTCTTTTCATTTCTACTTTTCCTCTCACCATTTTTATTTACTGAAAAATAAAATATTAAGGCAACTGGCAGAAAGAAGAAGTTGATATATCCAAAAGAAGATTTCAGCTGAATTAATTAATTTCAAGGGAAAAAATGGATACTAGAAAACCCTAGCTATGTCTGAAGAAACAAAATAAGAAAAGTGAAGTATATACTGTAATAGCTTCAGAAAAATCAAAACCAGAGAGGAAAAAAAGGGCATTCAGCTAGAAAATAATGAACGAGTTTTTCCGGGCAAAAGAAAAGGAGATAGAGAAGAAAATAATTAAGGAATAGGATTCCCAAATAAATAAACAAACAGAATAAGCAAAAGACATTTCTTCATTTGTGGACCACAAAACCCCAAATATTAATTTCCAAATTTATATTCATCATACTTGTACTAATTTGTAATGTCTTATTACCCGCTAAGCCAAAAAAAAGAGAGAGAGTAAACTTTATTTTAGCTTGTTTTGGTAATCTCATCATCTGAGAAAGCAACACCATATATAGATATTTTTTATATAAAAAAGAGAGACCGCTTATTCAGGCCCAGAAAGGGGGTTACAATTATTTTATTCCACAAAAATAGTTGTTAGACGCTTCAGAAATAAATTTATATTATCCTTTATATATAGTTTTAAAAATATCTCTTTCTCAATAACCGGAGTTTGAAGATGTCAGCTAAAAAAAATTTGGGTCTTATTTTAGTTACATTATTTTTTTTCAAAATTATGAGACCTCCTTAAAGCTTTTTAACTATAATCTTAGTTTTAAATTCATATTCTCTAATCACAATTTTATTATTTTGAATATCGATAATATTTGTATATATTTTGTAACTATTTTGAATAAAAAATTAGAAATTAATGATAAAAAAAAACCCCTTTAATTATGAATATCTTAATGAACCTCTTCACATTAAATTTATCCCAAAAAATAAAATAATCTTTCGTTACAAGATATACAGTTTAATTTATTTGAAAGTAACAATTTAAAACTATGATCATTTGGAACTTATTAATAATATTTATTGCATATTATGTTACACTTAATGAGATAATTTAATATTTATTTATTATCAATATTACTTTAAAAAATAAATTTATAAATAAATATTAAATTTGTGCACGGGAGAGAAAATGACCAAAATGGTCATAATGTATGAGTAATGCTTTATTTTAGTCCTTAATATATTTCACTCGATTGAAATGGTCCTGAATATACGACAAATGTATTCATTTTGATCCTTAATATATTTCACTTGATTGAATGATCTTTTATGTATAACAAAGGGTGTTCACTTTTTATTTTTTGTCCTAAACCTAATCACCCCAAAAAGTGAGAAATTTAGTTGTGAATCCCACGGATTTATATAATTCACCATTGTTGTGTTACTTATTAACTCCAATAAAAAATTTCATGAAATCTAACATCATTGTCTCTACTTTTATTTAACAAAAGTTTACTATTTTTTCTTGATTACAACAATAACAACAACAACATACCCCAGTGCCTCAAAAGGCTCCCGCTCATTGTGGGTGAGGGGGGGTCGAATATACACAGCCTAACCCCTATGTTTAGAAACGTAAATCGTCTGTTTCCAGATGATCCATGAGGAGCGTCGAAAGTTGCATTGACTAACTGCTACTTCATGAATGAAAAAAGCGCACATAGTTTAAAGAGTCATTTTGTTTTTTTCTTGATTAAAACATAAATTTAAATATTAGTTTAGTGGAATAACTTTTTAGGAACAAGAAAATAGTAAATTTTGTTGGAGAAAATGGTGTTAGATTTTATGGAATTCTTTCTTTGGAGCTAACAAAGAAGACAATGATAGCGGATTTTTGTTAGTCATGCAGGGCCCATAGTTAAATATTGTTAGTGTAATATATCACAAATACAATAAATTATAGTTGAAACTAAAATGATAAAATTGAATAAAAATTCAATTAGGCTGAGACGCGAATATCTCACTTTCTTTAAGGAGATTCAAATCCACTGCAGCAAAAAATCTTCACCGGTCCAGTAGTATTCCTCTTGACTTTTTCGCTCCAAGATACAACAATCTTTCACAAAAGTATAATTAAATAAACTCAGGACAAGAGTTGAGTCTCAAGCTCCACAAGAAGAACATCTCCCTTCAACTAACAAAAACTTTTTTTTTTACAAACTTTTTACACTCTATATTTTTCTCATATGTTGTGCAAAGACGGCTCAAGCAAATTAGAGGACTAAGGCGAAAATTGAATGAAGGCCTCGGGTTCAAGCCTTGAGAATGAAAAAATTCTTACTAGAGAGTACTTCTCCCCAAATGAAGCTCTACACAGCACGAATCTAAATATAGTCGAACTCCAATATAGATATCAAATATCAAATGTAAAAACAAAAAAAAAACATATGAAGTTACTCACCAACATGCAAATGGTCAAATGTAACATAAGGAGTAACTCACATAGAGTAACTCCAAATTGGAGTTAACAACAAACTGTCAAACTGCCAAATAATGGGCAATGGCTAATTATGCCCACTAAAGGTTAGTAACCACCACAAGGCATCAAACATTTTGTAATATAAAAATGCACCATATAACCAATAAATATTATATAATTTTTTTTTATAAATCTGTTAAGTTTAGGATAAAGGATCAAAATAAATATTATATTTTATTATATATTAAGAATTATTTTAATCAAAAAAATCTATAAAGAATTAAAATAAATACACTTATCATATATTGAGAATCATTTTGATTATGTAAAATATATTAATGGGCAAAACAAAGCATTGTCACATATTAAAAATTATTTTGATCATTTTCTCCACGAAGTTTTCATAAC
The DNA here is from genome assembly GCA_025642045.1 of Solanum sejunctum. Classification (NCBI taxonomy): domain Eukaryota; kingdom Viridiplantae; phylum Streptophyta; class Magnoliopsida; order Solanales; family Solanaceae; genus Solanum; species Solanum sejunctum. The sequence goes on along the minus strand of JAOTQJ010000072.1, from coordinate 1,408,833 downwards.
TAGTATTTTAATAAAAGATTCTTGTGCATCAAACCCTTAATTAGGAATAAGCTAAGATTGGGAAGTGACATGTGTAGGCTCCACCTCAATTTAGTGTACCATGTTGTTTTGAAAACGATTGGCAGAAAAATGGCTAATGGTAGCAAAGCTTGTCACGTGGATCACTTTCTTTGGTCAGTCTGTTTTTCTTTATTTTTATTTTTAATTTTTGGAGTGCTGGTCTCCATCTTATTAAATATTGTATTTTATTTTAGTTGTTCATTTTAAAAAATTAAGCGAGTTGTATTATTTTCACTAAGTACTTTTTGTTTATTATTGTTTGTTCAGTGTTGAATTAATATATATATATATATATATATATATATATATATATATATATATATATATAT
>JAOTQJ010000072.1:1393514-1408344 GCA_025642045.1 Solanum sejunctum | reverse complement strand
GATCTAACAACAATTAATATATATAAAACAACTTTTGTTATTTGTTGTTTTTTTAATAGGTATGACAAATTCAAATAAGACAAGTAAAAGTGAATTAAAATGAGTATTTATCATTTTAGAAAATTATTACATGCTAATTATTTATTTTCACTTTTAGCTTTAGTAATGGATATGGAGAGATATTAATGTGGTTCAAAAGAGAAAATTTTATATTATTTAAAGATGAGTAACAAAAATGTACTTCATACGTTTGAAATTTAAGTGGCATATATATATATATATATATATGTTTTTGGGTCTATTCCCTAAAGAGTGTTTGTTTCTATATTTTATGATTTTTTTAGTTTTAACATTTTACATGAAAAATTTTAGATCACAAGATATATTTTTATATGAATGTTATAATAGTGTATGAAGAATTCTTTATTAGGGTTGTCACCATTTAAAATGAAAAATTATAAAGCATCATTTTTTTTAAAAAAGAACAAAATATAATAAAATAAATTCATGCTAACTACTACGCCTTTTCTAAAAACAATTATTTTAAAAAAAATTACTAAAATTTTCAAGATTTTTTTCTAATGTATTCAAAATATTTTTTATAAAATAATAATATTATATATTTATAAGCCTATGAAAAGGGTAAATAGAGAACTTCAAATATAACTTAAAATGTATTAATGAAAATGAAAATTTCAGGTTTGAACAACAACCTTGACCAAGAAACTAGCACACTAAAACAACTAAATTGAGAGTATTTTTTGGGCCAAAGATTATCACGTTACTGAATATATCTTTTTTTTAATTAATTAATTGTATATAAATTTATACACACACAAAAAAAAATTTCCAGAGTCTACTTACGAAATTTTATAGAATATATTGTTATTGTATATTTGGTAAATTTTTTTGATGAAGCAATATTATATGACGTCCTTTGGACTTTCGTAGATGCACCCCTTATATGTATGTATATATATTAAATTTATGATCAAATTTAAATTTTTATTTAATGTTTGAAATGCATGATCAATCAAACTAAGACACTTAAATTATAACAGACGAGTAATTTCTATACTTAGTCAAACTTTTGAGAGGCTAAAAGTATTTATTTTTTTAAAAAATATTTATTTCTTAAAAGTTAGGTATCTAGTCAAGTTTTTTGAAAAAAAAAATAAGTGACTTAAGAAGTAGCAAAAACTACTTTTTAAAAATTTAAAAAATATTTGTTTCATAAAAACACTTTAAAAGATTACATTTAGAATCATTTTTAACAAGTGAGTCAATACTTGACTATCAAATTTACTGGTTAACAATTTAACATACAAATTACTTCTTAAAAAAAAAAACTTTTTGCAAAAGTATTTTTCTTTTAATTTTTTTAAAATAAATTAATTTTGAAAAACTTAACTAAATAGGTCATGGAGGGAGTAGATAGTGTATAGGTGTAATAATTTTCCTAAATGGTTGGTACAATTTCTTCCCCACTCCCTTCCTTACTAGACCTCTGGACCAAATTCCCAGGAAGGCTTTCGATTATCGATTCTTATACTACTCCCTCCTATTCTTTTTATATATCACTTTTTTGATTATATGAAAATAAATAATTTTATTATTTTACTTTTATTTAAATTATAATATATATAAATTATGTTTTTAATTCTTCTAGTTGATTAAATATATCTTTTTAAAATGCATTAACTATAAGGATAAAATAGAAAAATAGTGTCATATATATATATTGATTTTGTGAAATGACATATATTAATAACAAAGTTATTTATAGTAAGAACGACATATAAAAAGAATGAGAGATAATAGTTTATAAATAAATTATTAAAATATTTTAATATTGCTATATTAATAATTTGTATATTGGTGTTCATGGTTTAAGTAAATATTGATCCAAATAAAAAAAAAATCAAATCAAATTAATTTTATTTAAATTTGATTTTACATTTTAAAAAATTGAGGTTTGATCCTGATTTGTTCATTAAAAAAATAATAAAATCTAATAAAAACCTTATATACATATTTTTTTATACTTATATACACATAAAATATTTTTTATGAATAATTTTAAAATTTATTATAATTTTTTTTAAAAAAGAATTGGGGAGGAGTGTGATTTTATGGAGTGGATAGTGGATACAATGTCCCCCCAATTTGATTCATGATACTCAACTTTGATTTGATGAATGCATTGTGGGTTGGGTTGGGTTGGGTGCCAATTTGGTCCAAATTCGTACTATCGTGGCCCAACAACTTTTAAACCCCCAAAAATATCATATTTTGCAGACATTAACCTAGCCGGGTATGAAATGGCAGCAAGGAGGAAAGATGATGGAAAGAAGGAGAGAAGAGAATCAGGATGGCCGTCAATCAAACTCAAATTGAACCTCAAGGTCAATCGCCTCAAAGATAATGATCTCATTACTGTACGGATTCATTTCCCCCCTTTTTCAATTAAATTTGTTTACGAGTCTCATTGTTTATTATAGGATGGAAGATAAGTAGATAAGGTTCTCAATGACTTTAGCGAATTCTTGATTGTTTGTTATCTTAAAATATTGGTTTGCTTTTGACGGGCATGCTGCTAATGATATTAGCCTTATAATTGAATCATAACCCTATATTTTGAGGCTTTGCAACCTGAGTAGATACATTTGTTCGACGCATTGTTATAGTTTTGATTAATTTGACTACTGCTTTGTTTGTTGATTTAGCAATTTTGTCATGCATTAGAATCACTAATGTTTCCTTGTTTATAATATTATGAATCAAAGCTTAAGTCAAGTTGGATTTACTGTTTCATGTATGTAATCGAGAAGCTCCTTTCTTCTATTATTGTTATGCTGTTAGGTTTGCTATATTGATGATGAGTTTCTCCAAAACAAGGAAGGTCATAGTTCAAGGTGGGGTTGGGGATAAAAAATAAGATTGCGTAGCTACAGAATCAGCTTACAATGTTTACGTGAAGCCATAAGGTTGCTCAATTGTTGAATGATACAGGTGTTTGTCACTTGTAAGAATTTTCAGTTAAATTTGATGATTCCATCTTTTATCATTGTTGTTTCATAGGCTTGACAATCTGAGAAATCTTAATTAGATGTCTGTCATATAAATTGAGCTGACAAGGTATTCTGTTGTTGAAGAACCTCTTACCTACTATAAGCAATTTAAGTTTGCTACTTTCACCATGTTCAATCAAAATAGGAAAAATAATAAATATACCTTATGAGCTACAATTAGGATTTCTTCTTGATGTGATTATCAGATAAATCAACCAACTTGCCTATTTGACAAGAGCCAAACTGGACACCTTTCTGCTACCGCATTAGGAAATAAGAATCTCTCATCTTTGCTTGAAATCATGACGTCAAACGTCAAGGCCTTAATTTGATGATGAAGTTATTATTGGCTTCTAATAATTCCTCTATTTGCTTATATTATTCAGGTTGAAAATTTCTTTACTCCAGCTGAATCAAAGGCTTTTGTCAAAGCTGCAGAGTCAATTGGGTTTGTTCACCAAGGAAGCCGTGGTCCTGCCTATGGTGAAGCTTATAGAGATAATGATCGTTTATCCATGCATGATCCTGATCTTGCAGATGCAATGTGGAGAGCTGGACTGAACAAATTATTTTCCGACATCAAGATTCGAGGCAAAGTTGCTGTTGGATTGAACCCTAATATTAGATTCTACAGGTTAGGCCTATTTTCGTCATAAAACTGTGATATTATTATGACATTGAAGTGTTGATTACCATCTTAGGTGCATAAATATGTTACCCTTTGCATTGTTGTGTGGTAAACATAATTATTTTAATAAAGCATGGCATATTTAAGAAATGTACTTTATTGAGTATGATAAACATTGACTAGATTGAACAGGTCATAATCAACCATGTTGTAAAGCGACATGGTGGTAGTAACAATTGTCAGCTGTAGGATGAGATAGTGGATATCAACATACCATAGGGCAGCAGAATAATAACAAATTGAGTGCTGATTTGTTCCTGGTTTTCTGGCAAGGTGTTGATAGTTTCTTGCTTTAAAGGGTTGTGAGCTAGTCAACAGATAGGTGAGTATTTAAAGCTTATGATATCAAATAGGTTGGCCACTCCTTGAAGATATATGAATCATGCTTTTTACCTTCTAACCAAGCACATGCATCTTGTTTCCGTTTTCTTTCTAGCAATTGAAATGTCTAAAGTGCTTTGACTGTGATGTACAAAATGCTTGCCAACTTAGCATTCCATTTCCTAATCTGAAAATATTAGCAAGCGTTGAGGTAACACTATTTGTATCAAGAGAATCGGTGCAGAGGCCCTTCAACTATTTAACTTGTTGCAGTTTACCGTCTTACCATTTTTTGTGACAAATTGGCCCCTTCAACTTTTCAACATAACAACTTACCCTTACTTCGGTTTTCATTAACGGACTGTTACGCTTTTGGGGTATAATGGACTCTTTAGTCTTTACTCTTTTTTGTTTCTTTAGTGACAGTTTGGCCCAACACTGTCAGCTCACGCTCCTCTTATTTCATCGGTCTTTTCTTTTTTCTTTCTCCATGCCCAACTGCTACCCATCTCCCCCACCCAGCAACAACTTCCTCCTCCAAGTAACTCCCCATCCCCAACTTCTTCTATTCTCTTCTTTCCTTTACTCTTTATTGTTTTCTCTTTCCTTCTTTTTTCTTTTCAGCATCCATACTTTAATTTCTCTTCATACCAGCAGCCTCTACCCTTTCCCTTGGTTGCTTGTTTGAAATGAATCCAAATTTCTGGGTCACCCAAAAGAAAGAAAAAGAAGAAAAACCACCACGAGAAGAAGAAAAACCTGACTTGTTTCCAAAACAGTTTTTTAACTCACAGCCAATGTAATTTTTTTTTCAAACCATCAGTAGCATAGATCTATGCTAGAAAGACGTAAAATGAAGGAGCAAACCTTGGGGTATCTATTTTGCTGTGCTAGAAGAAAACATAGGCTACAAGGTAATACATTTTACCAGATTCAGCTTTTGGTTGGAGCTGCTGAAATGAAATACATGACATTTGAAAGTGGATGTTGCAAAGAATGAGAAAATAACAAGGAATCAAGAGGTAAAGTAAGAAAGGGATGATAAAAGTAGCTGTAAGAAGTTGCTGGCCCAAAAAATTAGTTCTCTGGTATTTGAGGGAGCTGTTGGAGCAAGGAGGAAGAGGTTGGTTGCGCTGGTGTTGTGCCTGTGAGGAAGAAAGGAGGATTGAGTTCCTATTTTGTCCTGAAATCTAAAATAATTTAAATTCCTACAATATCCCATAAAGTAACTGTGTAATTAATGAAAGTTGACAGAAGAAGAAACTTTATTATTTATAGCACATTACATAAAAAAATCACATTTTTGCTAGAATTTTTCTCGAGCACATGATTTTTCTAGGATAGATCAATATTTCTACCCTAATCTGTATCAACATTTAAATAATAAAATTTAACATAGTAATTAATTTTTTCTTGTTTATGCTATTTTTGAAGAAAAGCATGAAAATTAACGATGAAGAGGCCCTGGTCGTCTCGTAAGGATGGTTCTACTGTAGTCAATCCGGGAGAACCCAAATTACACGACCAGAGTGGTATGAAAAGGTGACCTGGTCGTCCTCCTCAGACTGGGACAGTCAATACCTCTCCTAGATCATTTGTGGCTTCCCCCAAGCCTAGAGGGAGGCCAAAGAAAGGTTCTACTTCGGGACGAAGAGGTCGACCTAAGAAGAGTGTGGGTGCTAATGTTGGCGCCAATGCACATTCCTGCTGGTGATCCCAATATTCCTGCTGGTAGTGATGCGAGTGGACCAATACCGACCCCTAAACGACGGGGAAGGTCACCAAAGCCTAGCAATCAAGGTAGAGTTGCTGCTGCTAATGTAGGTGTCACAGATGTGCCTAGTACTGCTGCTTTTGATTTCGAGGGCTTTCCTAATATTGTTGGTGGCATCACAAATGGAGCAACGCCCCTCGGAAGGAGACGTGGACGTTCTTCAAATCATACAGCAGTCAGGCTGTTGCTACCACTGTTAAGAGACCCCAGGAAGCTTTCCGGAAGACCTCTGGGTCGACCTAAAAAGGTAGGACTATTTCATTGGTATTTACTTGCCTTATTTAACACTATTGATATCAGAATTTTTGGATAACTATTATGATGAATTAGTGTTCTTTTAATCTATTTTGCAGTTAGTAAGACATTTAAGGGTTGTTTGATTTCCAAAGAAGTTATGATTAGTTATCATGACATTAGTTGTTTTGGTATTATGATGATTACTATTATAATGAATGCTAAGTATATCTCGACTTAGGAAGCAACCTAACTAATACCAAAACAATTAATGCCACGATAACTAATCATAACTTGTTTGGAAATCACACAACCCTTAAATGTCTTACTAACTGCAAAAACAGATTAAAAGAACACTAATTCATCATAATAGTTATCCAAAAGTTCTGATATCAATAGTGTTAAATAAGGCAAGTAAATACCGACGAAATAGTCCTACCTTTTTAGGTCGACCCAGAGGTCTCCCAGAAAGCTTCCTGGGTCTCTTCACAGTAGTAGCAACAACCGGACTGCTGTATGATTTTGGAGGATGTCCACGTCTCCTTCCAAGGGGCGTTGCCCCATTTGTGACGCCACCAACAGTATTAGGAAAACCCTCGGAATCAAAAGCAGCAGTAGTAGGCACATCTGTGACACCTACAACAACAAACCCACCTAATTGCTAGACTTTGGTAGCCTTCCCCGTCGTTTAGGGGTCGGTATTGGTCCAGTCGCGTCACCACCAGCAGGAATATTGGGATCACCAGCAGGAATGTGCATTGGCACCAACATTAGCACCTACACTCTTCCTAGGTCGGCCTCTTCTTCCCGGAGTAGAACCTTTCTTTGTCCGACCTCTAGGCTTGGGGGAAGCCACAACTGATCCAGGAGAAGCATTGACTGTCCCAGTCTTAGGAGGACGACCAGGTCGCCTTCTCGTACCACTTTGGTTGGGTAATTTGGGTTCCCCCAATTTGACTATAGTGGAACTATCCTTACGGGGACTATCAGGGCCTCTTCGTCGTTAATTTTCATGCTCTTACAAAAATAACATAAACAAGAAAAAATAATTACTATATTTAATTCTATTATTTAAATTTTGATATAGATTAGGGTAGAAATATTGATCTATCATAGAAACGTTATGTGCTTGAGAAAAATTATAGCATAAACGTGATTTTTCATGCCATGTATTATAAATGAACATTGTAGAAATTTTTTTATTAAGTTCAAACTTATGTCTTAAGTTCACATGTGATAGCTAAATTTCACCTAATATAATAAAAATTATTTATTGTCATATAAATTAATTAAAGTATGAAGTAAATTGCTTAGAAAATTAAATTAACAACGAAGTCAAATTTTTGATATCGCGTTATGTGTCACGACCCAATTTAGGATCATGACTGGCGCTAAGAAGGAGAATCCCAATACGTCTTACTAGAATTCTATGGAAAATCGAGTAGAGTGTCCCCTGTTTTTAGGCCTATCCAATTTTTCCCCGTCTCAAATATCAACACCACTAACAACATCTCTAAATTAGGCCACGACATCCATCAATAATGTAATCACCACACCATAATATCAATACATCTCAAAATACAAAAAGAAATCTAATAGCTAATCATGTGGCTACAATACGAAAGAATACTCTTGACTCTATTAACGAGAATGACTATGGAGTGACTCTAAGAATCTAGAAAAAAGAGGTCCACAACAATAGAAAACTTGTTTCCCACACAAACAAGTGTGGGGCTCACCACAGAATCAGCTTACTAGCTCTAATTAGGGAAATCCTCACCGATATCACTTGTATTCTCTAGAAAAAAAATTACGGAGAGTGAGATGCTAACTCAATGAGTAATAATAATAACTGTACATTTCATATCAGTAAATCCCTACTCGAGGGATATCGGTAACGGTAGGCTAGTTCTACCTTCCCACTAGCGAGGGCTTTATCTGTAATCGGTAAAATACAAGGTGCATCAAGTCTAACGAACCCACCATTAGCTACAGGATTCATCAAGGTCTACTCCCATTTATACTTTTTTTTTAATAAACCATGTAAGCTTTTCAAATTAATACAAGGCATTTCAATCTTAAAATCATATCGATCATGTCAAACTTAATAAAAACACATGTAATAATTATTTATATCTCAAGTAAATGTCAAATCCTTTCAATAATGGTAATCATCTCAATTATCAATATATTTGTCTTATAAAATACAAATAACTATTTCGGTATCAAATCTAGTAAAAGGACTTGTCCCATATGCAAATTCAAATCATTCAGTAGCAATTCACTTTATAAATCATGTAAAAAACTTATAAAACACAAATTAGATTAAGATTACTACTCACGGTACTCGTGCCAAAATATCAAGCTCGTACTATGTTAAGTAATGTTGACAATAATTGCCACAATATTGTCGAGGTAAAATTTCCACAAATTAAATAGTTAAGGGCTTTTGCAGCACTTCTCCCTTTATATTACTTATCAAATTATATAGTTCGATTATCTATTTTTTGATGATGTCTAAACATAACACAACTAGTTGCTATCTGTTTAATAAACTTTTGTATACTACAGGTGTCACTTGTTTGAATAATTCTCTTATTTTTCCCTCTAATGTCATGCCTTTCCAGCCATTTATTTTCCTTTTCTTCACATTTGTGATTCTCATTTCCTTTTCCTGAGTACATGGTAAGGTGGACATTTTTAACAAATGTTTGGTCCTCATCAAGTAACTGTTGTTGCTCTCTAGGTATAAGGCTGGTCAAAGATTTGGACGGCATATTGATGAAAGTGTTGACATTGGAGAAGGGAAGCGCACACTGTACACTTTGTTAATATATTTAAGTGGTGGTCCCAAATCTAAACCCAAAGTTGATAACGATTCTCAGGATTCATTGCCTGAGATCCTTGTGGGAGGGGAAACTGTCTTTTATGGTCCTAGAAACGCTTTGGTTGCCGAGGTACCATTCTTCCCTTTTCAGAAATGCCACTTCCACTCTTTCTTGGATGTTCCCATTCGCGATTTCCGTTCACATGTGTAGACATGTATTACTTATTTTAAATGTTTTTCTTCATATTTCAATTCCCTCCGCAGAAGCTAATCAATCAATCATGATTTGTCATGCTATATATCTTACTATAAACTGCATAATCAGACATTGATTAGAGAATAATGATGCTTTTCTTGAGCAAATATCTGATTTTTGTTATGCTATCTATCCTACTGTAAAATGCATAATCTGACATTGGTTAGAGAATAGTGACATGCTTTTCTTGAGTAAATACCTGAGTTTATTGTGCTATCTATCATTAAAATTGCATAGGTACCTCCAACTGAAGGAATGGCTCTTGTTCACATTCACGGGGATAAATGTATGTTGCATGAAGCTCGTAATGTCATCAAGGGTATCAAATATATATTACGATCTGATGTTGTATTTGCTTGAACAAATACCACATCTAAATGAATTATCTTTGTTTTCTATACCTCCCCTTGAGTCTAATGAGGCATAAAATCTTCCCGACTTGTTGCAATTCACCTACTTCTATTTGTAACTTCATTTTTGATTTGAATTACTGCTGTATTCTGCCATAAATCTTATTGCTTCTGCCATCTCTCTGTAAAGAATTTAAGTTATATTTCTGTATCACACTGGAAAAGCACTAGGCTTAAATACTGAATCTTTCACGGAGTGTAGACTGGTGATAGGATTACTTTCATTAATTCACAGGCAGATGTCTGATACTTTTTTGCCTTTGTATTTTTATTGTTGGAGGGAGTTGAGTTGGTTGCTTCTTATGTAATTGGCACTTTCAATCATAGAGCACAATGTTTTTTTTCTTGATCGAACTGTTTTGAAATGCTTTTACTTGAGCTTAGAGTCTATTGGAAACAATATCTCTAACTCCCAATGTACGATTAAGGTTTGTGTATCCGCTACCCTTTTGTGGGATTATATTGAGTATGTTGTATTCGTAGAGCACAATTAATGTCTCTGTTGTAATCTGTTGAGATACTTGAGAAGAAAGTAATAACTGTGGGTGGAATACATAAATATCTGGAGGTTTCCACCCTACCCCATTTTGAATCTATGAACTTGTACGTGTACAGTGAATACAATTTAGAGGATAGATTATGAACAACATACAACAATTTGATGGTATTATTCTTCCTCTGCTACCTCTTCACCTTACAAGGCAATAATACAAGGTGCATAGATATTTCATATTAGTATTTCATCGAGCCTCAGAATTCTTAGAATTATTAACCAGCAAAAAGAACAAACAAGGGTACACAAAACACACTCATTTCTCAGTTCACAGCCCTGCAGTTGAGCCTAACTTCACCACTTTCAAGGACACCAACATTTCCAAGCTTGATCATTGAAGCAGCAAATTCCTTGAAGAACTGAGTTTGATCATTGGCAAATGCTTTAACAATCAATCCAGTCCTGTAATCATTCAACAAACTCTGGTCTGATGCAAAAACACCTTTCCCTGAAACAATCTGCTTGTAATAGTTGTTGTCAAATGCTGATGAAGTTTGGTCCAACAATTGTCCTGCATTGCGATCACTGTTTGGTTTTGGGCATTTCTTCTTTAAGCTCTGTGCAAATACTGCATTCAAGCTCGGGTCAGTGTCGTGCACTGAGCTGAAGTTATGTAGCCTTCCCTCAAATGAAGAGCAGTGTGAAAATCCAAGTGTGTGTCCACCAGAAAGAGCAACCAAATCTTTCACTCCCAATCCCCTGCTGGCAAAGCTCTGAATGAGTTGGCTTGTGTTGAAGGATGGAGCTGGTAAGTTTATGGTCTCATTCGCTCTTGATACCCTTCCATCTTTTCTTCCTTTTAGTACATTCCAGTATGGACCTCCAGACTACAAAATTGATCAAACATGAAGTATTTATGAGCTTATGAATTCAGTTTAAGCTGTGAATTTAGCTTATCTACGCTGACAACACCTTGTTAGTGCTATATTTGGACAGGTCATAACGTGTTAACTATTTAGTTGGGAGGAGGATGGAGTACTACCATGGCCACGACGTCTCTAGCTGCAATGGCAACTATGTCAGCACAAGAAACAGTTGTTGGGCAAGCCTTTTCGAGCTTAGTTTTGGCATCATCAATCACATAGAAAGCTCCAAGAGAGAGGTTGGGCGGACCATCTTTCTCTGCTTTGTTTTCTGGTGTTGAATCCAATAGAACTGATGCATCACATCCCTGTAAATAATCATTGACAAACAATATCAACTTTCATGCATCTGTAGTATAACGACTTGCAATATGCACACAGAATACAATAAAGAGAAAGAGAGTACCCTGATGAAACAATCATGGAAGAACATCCTGAGAATACGTGCGGGGACTTTAGGATCATAAAATGAAGCGTTGCGAATTGTTTGATGAATAATATCTTCAACATGAGGACATGTTTGATCATAGTATTCGACTCCAAGAGTTGCGCTGCACAGAGGGACTGTTAACAACATAAGAAATAAAGATGTTGAAAAAGGAGCCATTAATTAAGCTTAAACTGGTAACTAAGGATTTAACTAATTGCAACTTAAAAAGAAGATAAGATGAGATGATTGTGCAACAGGATTTTGGGTATATATAGCATGGAATGAGGCAATAAAGAAATTGTATTTTTGGTGTTTGGTGCATGGAGAAATTAATATGTACTTTCAAGTCACTCAATTAGTTAAAAGAGGGAAGCTTTAGGAAATTTGAAGCTTATTTTGTGCTTTGAGACTAAGCGATTCTTTTTATCTTGTACGATCAACGACATTACGAACAACTTCTCCAACAATAGTACCTTCTTTTATTACTAGTTCAATTTTCTTTCTGCTTTTATTTCACATCTGATGTCCAGTCGTGTCGTGGCGTGAGAGTGTGTGAAGAGTCGCACATTGTCCCTTCAAGAAATGAATCTGCTCTCTTCAATATGACTTAGGTAATTTTCACCTTTTAAACTATAACTTTTATTAGGGTAAAATTAGATCAAAAAGTTATTTCTTTTAACATTTTATACGATAACAATAACAATATACCAAGCGAAATTCCACAAGTGAGGTCTGAAGAGGGTAAAATATACGCACACCTTACTAATACCTAATAGAGATAGAGAGACTGGTTCTGGAAAACCCTCATCTCAAAAATCAAGCACCATAACCAGAACATACTAGATATGAAAAAGAAATGAAAAAGAAAAGAAAAACAATTAATAATGGAAAGCAAATGATAGTATGTAAAATACGATAGAAATAACAAATATACGATGGATAATGATAATACATGATATAAAAATAATAACCAACTAACTTACTATATCACAAGACCGGACATCAACCTACCCCTACTAACCTATTGCCTTCTATCCTAATGCGCGACCTCCACTCCTTTTTATCTAAGATCATGTCCTTTGTGAGATGAAGTTTCACCATATCTTTTGACATTTCATTTTAAAAAAAAAACAAAACCAAAGAAGATACTGTAATTCTGTCTTTTAAGTCTCGTTTTACCATCCCCACCAATTTTATATGTATTGACATATTAAAAGAAGCAAATTACTAATAATGATGCACTGGAAGTTGCCTTCATTGCATGCATGCTTCTTAAAGACGTGACTCGTAGAACTGATGATCATTTGAAATATGCAATATCTTTTGGTATGCGAAGTCAAAATTTAAAATTTATGATATTAGAATGAGTATAATTATAGCAAATGTAAGAAGAAAGAAAACCTTTCTTTTTTGTATATACATAAAAAGTTTACGAGTAGAAAGTAATGGTTAATCTATATATAAAACTCGTCTAAGAAAAATAGTTACAACTATTAATTAACGTCGAGGAATCGGTTGGGGGAGCTAGAAAATTAGGTCAAGTTCCCCAAACTAATTAATTAACTTTAGTCTAAATTATGTACTTGTATTCATAAGAAATTCCTTACACATGTACAAAATTAAATCCGAAAGGCCAATTACCAATACTTGACGCTGCTATTGTAGATTTAAAACTTATAAAATTCTTGGTTTGGCAAGGCCTAGGAATTCAAATTATTTGCAAGGTATATACCTTTTTTTAAAAAATTGAGGTAGGAAAATTAAGGTTGAATGAGAGAGAAGATTACAAGATTGGGAATGAATCTCAATTTCAAGTTCAAACGAAGGGAAAGTAAAGAGTGGAGACCACGCATTGATCCCAAAGATAATTAAAACCAACAATTAATGTTATAGCAAAACTTTTATATATATATTGAGAGACAGATATGTCAAATAGAGGTAATTAAAACTCCATTAAGAAAGTTAATACTCCCTTTATTTAAAAAAAAAGACTTTCTTTTTTTTTTAGTCTGTTAAAAAGAATAATTTTTTTTTATGATATTTTAATTTCAACTTTTTATGTAACATGTTTAAGACCAAAAGATCAAAATGCATTTTTGTACATTTGACATAACTTTAGTTTTGAACTACAAAATTGGAAAATTGTCTTTATTTCTTAAATTTCGTACCAAGTCAAATCAAATTATTATTTTTTAAACAGAGCGATTGATTAATCCTTTTGTCTAATTTATACAACGATAATATATTCTGTGTGATCTTACAAGTAAGGTCTATTGAGGATGATGTGTACGCAATCCTATAAGGTTGTTACTATTACTCTTTCTGTCCTATTTTACGTGACACTCTTTGAGTTGACATTGTGTTTAAGAAAAAAATAAAAAATTTTGAAACTTGTAATCTAAAATTATTTTCTAGACATTTGTGTAATTGACATTTATTTCATCAAACATAAAAAAAGAATTTTAAAGTTAAATTAGAAAACCAAGTCAAATCAAATTATTATTTTTTAAACAGACGATCGACTAATCCTTTTGTCTAATTTATACAACGATAATATATTCAGTGTGATCTTACAAGTAAGGTCTATTGAGGATGATGTGTATGCAATCCTATAAGGTTGTTACTATTACTCTTTCTGTCCCATTTTACGTGTCACTCTTTGAGTTGACATTGTGTTTAAGAAAAAAATGAAAAATTTTGAAATTTATGATCTAAAATTATTTTCTAGACATTTATGTAGTTGACATTTGTTATACTAAAAAATGGCTTTTTGAAAAAGAAAATAATTCGATAATCAAAAAATCGATTTTAACTCAATTAATTTGAGAAAAACCAATTCTCAAAATTCGAAAGAAAAACAGAGTCGCCACCTAATTTTGCGGATAATTAGAAAACCATTAAATATTTCAAAAGACCTAACAGAAAAATCTTTTAAAATCCAAAAAATAGGTTCGGATTCACATTTCCACTTCGAGAAGGTTTTACGCACTCGAAATGACCGCTAAATGCGGTTATCCGACGATTAAGTGATTTGACCAACTCTTGATTTGATGAAAATTTATTGATTTTTTGAATTTTCGATTGATTTTTAAAAGACTTGAACTAAACTTAAAAAGAGATGACTAGGCTAAAAAAAGTTTGATAAGACTAAACCAAACCTAAAATAATTGACTAACCTTGAAAAATTGACTGAGCTTCAAAAGTACTAAAAATAATAAATCACATTTTATATTTTATTTTATTTTATTTTTTCCTTTTAATATTTTTAATGCAAAACCTTTCAAAATGAAACAAAATAACATAGAATAAATGATCGACATGTTGGAAAATTTAATTAGATTAAAACCATTATAACAAGTAACGTTAGCATAAAATAAGCACAAATACATAAACAAAATAAAAG
>JAOTQJ010000072.1:1324024-1337286 GCA_025642045.1 Solanum sejunctum | reverse complement strand
GGGCTATTTGAAGGGGCTTGGAACTTACATGTGCATAGGCCTTTTCCCGGGGAAACCTGGGAGAAACAAAATCGTGTACTAGTGCATGGGCGACCCATGACTGGCAAAGCGGACAATATATGCACATGTGAGGTTCGGGCTGTTATAATTGTATATGTATATATATGTCAAATAATTGTATATGTGTAATTAACGTAAATATATATTTGTATATCTAACAAGCAATATTTAGAGAGGGAGGAGAGAGATGAGAGAGATCGAGAGAGGGAGGAGAGAGACGAACTATATGTATATTTGTCAAATTATATATATATATGTCAAATAATTGTATATGTGTAATTAACGTAAATATATATTTGTATATCTAACAAGCAATATTGAGAAAGGGAGGAGAGAGGCGAGCTAGATCAAGAGAGGGAGGAGAGAGACAAGCGAGAGTGGAGAGAGACAAATTATATATGTATATCTGTCGAATTCACTATGTATATCTATCAAAATATTTGTATATATGCAGCTGATATACATTTGTAATTGTATATCTGCAAGAAATTGCAAAGAGAGAGGAGATCGAGAGAGACGAAGAAAGGAGAGAGAAATAACAAAATCTTAACTATAGTAATAAAATTCTTACTATAACTAATAAATTATAATTTTTTTCAAACTATTGTTGTATAATACAAACACATATCATATGTTTGCTTAATTATATTATTTTTTCTTAAATAATTTATATTTAACAGGAGTGGTTAGATAAAATTCATTATTTACGATCTCTTAATTCTTGCACTAAATTAATATCAAAACAATTATTATTGGACAGAAAAAATATTTTATTTCAAATTTTATAACCAACTGGAATGCTACTATTAAATCAAAATTGCTACTTTCCTATTGTCATGAATAAGGAATTTATTACGTCCACAGAGTTCTCCTCGAACGCCGCTAAATGACCACAATTATGTGACCCAAATATCATCATAAATCTAAAATAAAAGCCAAGTCTTTATTAGCAATTGAATTTTGAGGAATTTGCGGATATAGTCATTCAAAAGTATCTTAATTATGTTTTATATTTATAGTTTGAGTAGTTATATTATGTAACTATAGTTCTAGCAACGTTTGAATAACTTGTGCAGCGATTATATATGTCTGTATAATTCGCTATACAATTAGCAACTTTTGTATGACGTTTGTAAATTTCGCTATATAATTTGTAATGTTTGTATATTTTGCTATATAATATGATTCGCGCACAACGTTTATACAAGTCGCATGATTTATATAAATTCAAGCTGTATTCGTGCACAACGTTTGTATAAATCGTGCGAATGATACAAAACTCAAACGGTAATTATAACTAGATGTTTATCGCGAGCCATAATTAATTCAAACTATAGTTATGTTAGCTAATTAACTAGTATGTATTTGTTTATCTGCGTGATTTTCCCATAGAATTTTCATAAATAGCTTTAATTCAAAATTTAATGGGTCAAAATAACTATAGTTTAGATAATTATGTTCTGTAACTATAGTTATTGCACCTGAATGCATATTCGCTCGTATAATTCACCGCTAAATACAAACTCATTTATATAATTCGCTGTCAATATACAAACAGAATAAGTGTATACAATTTTGTATTTATACATTTAGAAACTTTTTAGAATTTATATAAATAAATGTATCAGCATGTTAATTATATACAAGCTAGGTAAGCATATACAAAATCTGAATTTATAGACTTAAAAAGTTCTAGATTTTACAAATAAATTCTAATACAAATATTAATTATACAAATTCTGGACGTGGTCCATAGAAGCTTGGATGAATCATTAGTGGTTAACGATAATTATTAAAGGAAAAAATTATAGAAATACACAACTTATATTTATAAAATTTCATATAATCCCGACTCTTTTAAAAATTACAAAAATTCCTTAACTGATACAAAACTGCAACACTTATTGATATAAATTCAAATCTCTACTTCTCAATATATCATAGTTAAAATACTTCAATACTCCTACTTTTCGATATGTATCTCTGATTTCGTTTTTTGTATCAACAAAAAGGAATTTTTGATAATTTTGAAAAAAAGTTGATATTAGTTTAAATTAACTCTAAAAAGTATGAAATTTATGTAAGTTATACATTATTAAAAAACATAACTTTAATAAATAATTAAGTAGTATATGTTTACTTAGTCGCATAATTTTACCTTATTGCTATGTCTTAAATAAATCCTAAAAGTGGTGAAAATTATTTTAACCCTAATTTTGCTTGAAAAATTAAATTTCTTCCTCAATTTTGAATAAATATTCAAACTTCCTCCTTTATTTTATGCATTATTCATTTCACTTTTATTCTATCACATATATGTAATATCACTTTATGTTATATATAATTTTTTTAACCTAAGTAATTATAAATTTTTTCTTTAAGTTATTAATATTATAAGTAGAATAATACTTTTATGAATTTGTTACAAAATTTAATATTTTTGTGACCTTTATTTCAATATAATATGAATTAAGCGTGTGAATATTTATATATGCAGATATTTTTGTCTTTCTGCACTCTCTTACTCATGTGTTTCGTATTATTTGCCTTTGACATTTTTTAAAAAATTTAATTAGATGTGTATTTTATTAAATTGACATTATTGACAACGCTTTAAAATTTTAAATTTGACTACTCCTCCTCCTTTCCCATATTAAATGGATATCTCCCTAAAATAATTATCTCATATTACTGGATCACTAACTAAATCAAGGGAGAATTAATTAAATTTTACTATTTTATCTTTACAATTAATATGTCCGCCTATGCTTTACATTCCCTTATGACATAAGTCTGTGAAATTTTATTCACCATGTCACACCTAGGAGGGGGAGAGATACTTTGGGTGATGACATTTGATTATTATAATATTTTCATCAATATAAGATTGTTGAATTTTTATTAATAATATCTCATGTCCATGTGAGAATGTTTTAGAGAAAAACATATGTCGAACAAGTCGTGAGATTGACTCTCTCACATAAGCAATCGCCTCTTATGACAGAGAATATGAAGTGATGATTTTTACTATCAAGTTATGACATGTTTTATAAGTCAGTCAAGAGTGTCTCTAAGGAAATGAGACTAAGGTCACTAGGAGAGAAATTCGAGTTTTCCATCTGAAGGTATTTAAACTAAAATCTATACTATATTGAAAAAGTAGAAGAATGAGACATATGCACCAGAATAAGATTAGAACATCATAGCATGCGTTTCATTTCATGTATTCTAAATGATCAATGGTTTAATGAGAGATTTTCCTACTTCTTCATTATGTGAGATCTCGAAAAGTTTAATTTTTTATTGAAATACTCTTTGACCTTTGACTATTTCTTGAAATTTCAATTAGCGTTACTACTTTAGCATGTTATTAATAGCCACTAATAATTCGATCATGTTGTACATGCATAAAAATATAGTTGAACTGGAAAGATAGATTCGAATAGAAAGGAAAGACAATTAAAGTAAATAATGTCACTTATATACATAAGCCAGTTATTACATTGATCATATCAAAATTGGGTGTGAATGCGTGTACACAGTTAATTAAACATGAACTCGATTTCATCTCTCTGAAAGGGTGAAGGATCCAATAAGTAACTATTGAAGTAGTGGATAATGTCTTGGGTATTATAACTTATAGAATTCTCATATTAGTAACGAACTCTTTCCACATATGACTGGATTCTTATGTAAAGCTTTATAACCTTAAAGGTAAGCCTCTGTTGCTTTTGTTACGACCTTATTTTCGTAACCATGAAGCAGTTTCGAGCGTCAGACTCTCGGCCCGTGTCACTTATAATTGGGTGTCTTATTGAATATCGTACTAACTTGGATCTTGTACATCAAGTACAAAGTGAGAGATACAAATATTTTCTTGGATCATGTGTCATGGATAGCCTATGTAGACTGACTCAATCGGACTCAACCCAACACAATATAAATTTCATAATAAAAAAATAAAATTAACACAATTTTTGAAAAAGAGAGAAAACAATTACCATATAATAAGTGAATCGCTTTCAACCTCTCTTTATAAAAAATGGTTCCTCTTCCTTGGAAAAGAGAGACGAAAAATCAGAAGGAGAAAGAAAAAAATAGAAAAGAAAACTTTATATTTCAAAATTAACATTAACACCAAAAGGATATTTAGTTTGTGACATTGACTTATAGATAATTTTTTTTTTCATAATCAAAATATACTTAGCAAGAATGGAACACATTGATGAATGACTTTTTTGAAATTTAATTTGTAATCCGTGATTATTATTTACTTACACTAATGTAGTATAAGAAGAAGAAAAAGCTATACAAAATAGACTCAATTATGAAATTATTTACTCAAATTGGATTCAATCCAAATAATTTATCATTAATGGGTCCATGACTCAAACTATTTACCCTCTTACCTTACTTTCTTTTTTTATTTCGCCCTTGACATCAGTACGACGTCAGTATAAATGTCAAAAACTAATCTTCTAGATATTATGTTGTTATGTTGATACCGTACCGTTAGCATATAGAACTGAGTTTAATCCTCTGTGATACTCTGTCGGTATATTGATACCATATCGATATCGTATATGATTGGACTCTTTTTTTTTAAAAGAAATAAATAAGAATAAATTAAAGAAAAAAATTGTTAAACTGTAAATTAGTAGAAAATACATTTTTTGTGATACTCCATCAGCATATTGATACATATTAGTATCATATAGGACCGAACTTAATCCTTTATGATACTCCATCAGTATATTGATACCATATCGGTATCATATAGGATTAAATTTTTTTTTTAAGAAATAAATATGAAATAATTAAAAGAAAAAATTATTAAACTCTAAATTAGTAGAAAATATATTTTTTGTGATACTTCGTCGGTATATTAGTACTTTATTGGTATAATATAAGACTAAATTTAATCTTGTGAGATACTCTATCGGTGTATTAATATCCTATCGGTCTCATATAATTTTGGGTTCTTTTTTTAACAAGTAAATAAAAAATAACTAAGAATAAATTATTAAAGTAACAATCTTAATTATTAAACTCTAAATTAGTAGAAAATATATTCTTTGTGATATTTTATATGTATATTAATACCATATCGGTATCATATAAGATTGTGCTTAATCCAATGTGATACTTTGTCGGTATATTTATAGGACTGAGTTTAATCTTTTATGATGCTCTGCTAGTATATTGATATCTTATCAATATCAAATAAGGTGGGCATTGACGTCGACGCTCAAATTTTAATAATTGACAAATTATGGGGTATTAATTGTAACAAACTATGGGGTATTAAATGTAAATAGTTTAGTACAAATGGCGAGGGACTTAGTTTTCCCTAATAAGAAACTCAAACTCATGTATACTTTTTAAACTTAGTCAAATTTTAAGGAACTTTGATAAAAAGTTGATTTATATCATCTGTTAAAAGGTTGGTGCATCTATGCTATTGCCGTTTGAGAAATGACTCATTTATGTCATTACTTTTTAAGTTTAATTTTGCAAAACTATCTAAACAACTTTTCAATTGAGTTTTGGATCAAAATGTGCTTTTTTTTGCTCCTTCTTCTTCAAGAACACAAGAACACGTGAATAACACTAAAAACTCTAAATTTTCAATTTTCTCAATTGTTTACAAAATCACCTCAAATGTCAATAGTAGTATCCTTTCGTGTTAGATACCAAAGCCCAACATCATTTGAGCTCTAATTCAACCAAACACAACAACACACTTAAAATTTCTTCGAAATTCAAAAATTCAACCTCCTTTAATGATAGAATTTTATCCATAGCTCCAAACCACTTGAAGTGTTGAACATAGACTCAAAAAATACTAGAAAATAAAGATCTAATATCAAAAGCAACAACAAAAATATGAATCAAAAGCAGGTTTTTATTAGTTTTTGGATTAATTTTCATTTTTTAAAAAAAAATTTCCTAGGATATTGAGTCTATATTAAATTTTTTTTGAATTCGAGTTCAAAAGATATTGAAGTTTGGTGTCTAACTAGGAAGGACACTATTATTGAAATTTGAGTTGATTTCGTGAAAAAATTTGAAGTTGAAAATTTGAAATTCTTAATGTTCTTTATGTATTCTTGGTATTCTTTGAAGAAAAGGGAGCAAAAAGAGTACATTCTGATCCAAAACTCTAATTGAAAAGTGTTAAAAGTTGTTTGGGTGTTTTGAAAATTAAAGTTGAGAAAAATGGCATAAATAAGTCTTTCTCAAATAATAATAACAGAGATGAGCCAAACTTTTAACGAATGATATAAATAAATTTTTTCTCAAAATTCAATAGCGTATTTTAGCCTTTTCTCAAATTATAATAAATTAATTTATTTTTTTTAAAAAAAAGACTATTAGGATTCACTATATAACTCAAAATTCTTTATAAAATTTACATCATAATAACTCCATTTACTATTAAGAGATATTATAGATAAAACAACATTTCCAAATAAACAAAGAACAAAGAAATTGAAATATCTAAGAAATTTTGACAAGAAAGTGATCATATATTTTAGAATCTAGGTCGCAGTTTCGAGGGTTCAACCCTGCCATGTGCATGCAACAATCAATTGGCCAGCGATAAATTCTTAAATGGAGCTCAGATTCATGGAGAATTAGTCATTGACATGTTGGATTGGGGGATACCTTGAAAAACTAAAAAAAGAATTTCAGAATCAAACATTTGAATATTAAAAAAAAGAATCTATAGTAGTCATATGACAACTCAAAAAAGATCAAAGATATGACTAGACTATACAAAATTATGTAACATTTTAAATTATTTCACAGAATACGTGGTTTATATATTGACTCAATTTAATTTTTCTTATCTAATATAAATCAAATATATGTCAAACTTTAAAATGATTGATTTAATTATTTTGATTGGTATTTTTTTTTCTTGAGTAACTCTAATCAAATACTGATTAACAATAAGTTATCATTATCAAGCGTTGTCTTCATAAATGAGCCATACAATGCGTCAATTGAATTTATTAGAACCCTAATGTAAGACATCGAAGATCGAACGAAAATTAAAAAAACATTACTATATCATTTAAATTTTTTTTGGGATTTTAAAACAAAAAAGATCAATGTATGTACCAAAATGTTGCACCCTTAAACTATAGAGGCAAAAGTGTTAAATATTTAGGTTCTAAGAAAATAATAACAAAATATGAATGGCCATTCCGCCGTGACCTACCGGCGGCGAGTATCACCGAAACCACCGCAGACGGCACGTGTTCTTGCCTTCTTCGGCATTCTTCCGGCGGAACTTCTCCGAAGATATCAGAATACTGATACACTTCTTTTGAGCATGTAGAATAATCAAAAACTGAAAGCGATCAACAAGTATTAACAGAGCAATGGATCGGATAATAGCAGCAAAGGAACTATCTTTTCGAATAGGGTTTACAGGACACAGTGGTCACCTCAGGATCGAGCCTCTACCTCCTGTTGAACGCGATACTCCTCTTAATTCTATTCCTGACTTCATATTGGTAAGCTTTTCTATCATCTTTCCTTTTTATTAAAGGGGCGTAGTTTGGTATGAAGGGTAACGGATAATAATCTCCGTGATAAAATGCAGACTGTGTATGGTTAGAGATGATAATTAATCAGGAAGTACTCCTAAGTGTGGTGTTGAGGTCGTACATTTCCACAGGATACTTTCTTAACAGAGATGTAACAAGGATTTTTAGACACTAGGTCCTGAGTTAAGGTGTAGCATTTGAATTGCTGTATAGGCATTTTTACGAGGGCTCAAATCCCACTCTTTCCGCACTTTTACCTAATTGATTGATGATAATGATTGAAATGCAGCAAGTTGCAATGGAAATAATGAGTGCAGGAGCATTTGCTTAGTCCTTTTCTTGTTTGATTGCTATGTATGGTTTGGATAAGTAAGTTAGAAAGAAGTTATTTCTTAGGAAGGGAAGCAATCGATGGTTGGACATAGGATAGGAAGAAGAATGATAGGCATGAAGTGGGATTGAATTTACTATTTTTAGTTTGTGGATTGAATGCATGTTAATTCACCACCAATGGAAAGAGGAAAAGGAACTTTAAATTAATATAACTTATTTATGACAACAACGAGAACTGCTCTTGATTCCAAATTGTTGGGTTGGTTTTATGAATACTATTTGTTTCGTTCTGCTCTATTTGAACCGTTATATGCTCCTACATAGGTGGTAACCCTTGGGGGTTTATAGGGAGAGAGGATACATTATCATCTGACAACTATTTCCAACTAACAAGCATACTACTGAGGTTGAAAGCACCTCACAACAAAAATCTAACAAACTGGACTCCTATCGGAAGTCACACACGCCACACGTGCCACCTGGAAGTGACACTTCTTCGATGATGGCACACGCGCAAGCTATTTTCCGCAAATTTTCTGTTGACATTTTCTTCTACCTAGGTGCTTGCTCCTAGAGTCTTCCAATCTATGTCAATACTTTTCCCTGTGATCAGAGAAGCAATAACTGACTTTACAATTGGTTTTGATGACTTTTTTTGTTTTGCTGCCTACATTTCAGTGTCATTCCTTCTTTTGGGGAGCTGAATTTTCATAATTGAGTTTTTATATCCATGTCAAGGCTTTATCTGGTGACCTGAAAGCAACAATACAAGTTTAATAGTGGAAAAGCCATCACCAATCTTCTGCTACTTTCATACATCTGAAAGTTGTTAGGTGTGTCTATCCCATACAGAAACTCTATCAAGTTATGAAGTTCTTTCTTCTCCCAATCATGAATGTTCCTTCTCAAATCAAGTAGGAGCGTACATATTGTATGTTCCCAACTTGCAATAGATATACTCTGATTTTGGAGTGACAAAGTGATTTTGTAAGAATATCTTTCAATTGATACTATGCTCATATCATGCTTTGATACCAACACCAACAACAAAAAACTCAAAGTGTAATTCCACAAGTGGAGTCTAGCGAGGGTAGAGTGTATGCAAACCTTATTCCTACCTATAGAAGGTAGAGAGGTGGTTTCTAGTGAACCCTCAGCTAAACGAACAATAAAAGAAGGCATCAGTAATACACAAAAACAACAAGAAGAAAATATGATAAAGAGGTTTAATAATATGTACTAATAGTAATCCAAAGATAGGGGAAACAAGAATAATAGTAATATTTATACTCTAAGAATGGGAAAGAAATACATCAGCCTTCCTACTATGCTTCTACCCTAATCTTTCGATCTCCACCCCCTCCTATCAAGGTTCATGTCCTCGGTGACAGTGGCGGATCTAGGATTTTCACTGAGTAGTCTTGTTTATAATTATTGGTTGTCTTGATTGGTTAGCAGAAACTATGGTTTCTTTATTTGGACGGATAAACAAGTCCATATAACTCAGATCAAGCAAGGACCTACCAAATTCTTGATATCTACTTAGTAACAAGCGATATATTGTTTGCAGAACTTTTAGAGATCAAACTTAAGCGCTGGACCTAGTTTGATTGTCTTTTTCCCTCTAATCTGCTTTTGCAGTAATGATTAACACCCTGCAAACTTCTGGCTGTCCTTTCTGGGACCCCTTTAATTGAAGGCTATATATCGTTTTGCATATATAGTGTCCATCCCTTTAATTGACTCTATATTCCTACTATGCTTAATCTAGCTTTTGGCTATATTATAAATGGGAGATTTGAGAAAGCTTTAGTTTTGGAGAATCCCTAACTTTTCATACAAGACAATTTTTTTGGCATTTTAACAGAACATACCTGGATTGAGTTTGATGAATACAGGGGATTCCGACACCCAGCGGAGCTAATCTGGGACTGAAACATAGTCGATTGGTTGATTTTCTTTGAACTGCTACCTATAAGGCCAAGGCGTTTCAAGTCTTTGTTTCAATTTCATAAACTAGCAGCATATCCATGCTAAATATTTCCAGTTATATGAATGGCGTCAGTCATTATCTTTTATTGATCTCCCTAACATTGACATCTCTACTTGATGTTTAATATTGAAAATTATATCTCCGATACTTGTGCCATATCAGTTCTCATACTCATTTCTCTTAAAAAATGTGTAAACACTGTTTACGATCACTTTTATGTTGTTTCAGCCACCTGCATTTCCAAAGGAAACACCTGAAACAATAAAGGAATATATTAGGGAGAAGTATCTATTGCCTCAGCTGGACCCAGACGAGTTTACTCCCGAAAAAGTCGGAAGGCAGTGGGACTTTGATTGGTTTGAGAGAGCTAAAATCCTTCCAGATCCATCTTTGCCTCGATCTATTATTGTTCCAACATGGGAAGTGCCTTTTAGACGTCAGAGGGACAGATTGGATAATGGAGGATGGGAGCCAAAGTCAGAGGAGGTATATGGAATTCGTATTTTCATTTTTCAACTTTTAAGTGTTCTTGTTTTAATAAATCCCTTTCACTATTGATTTCCATTTCCTTTCCATACTAAGACCACTGGAGAATTTCAAGATCTGACAATTTCCTTTCTGGTTGCTAATCCTGACAGTATTCGGCTCACTTTTGACTTTCTCAGAGAGATGTATTAGAACTTACAGTTGGAGCTGATGATTCTGGGGCTCTACCGCGCATTGTTGGACCACCAAAGGATTTTGTTAGAGGAAGCATCAACAATCGTCCGTTTCGACCTGGTGGCTTGGATTCCCCTTCGTTAGGCAGAGTTATTCCTGATGGTGCTACAAACGGTGAATGGGTAAGGGAGGTGCTCAATGGCGGTCCTGCCCAAACCGCTCCTCCAAGCTTTAAGCAAGGACCTGATCTTGGCGATCTTAGGGTATGATTTTTGAGTTTTTTAACCATTGATGAGCTTTTCATTAAGTTATTGTTCTGTATATAAGACGTTATGAGAGATCTTATTTGTATACTCAAGGCGAGACATTCATGCTCTTGGAATATATATGACGATCAGAGTGCTGTCATGAACGCAGTGGAGGTGAAACTGGTCAGTACGACAATAAAATCAAGTTTTCTTATATTCTTATATAAATATGGACATCTACTTCTATATTTCCATCCTATCAAGTAAAAACTGTGATGGATTATATGCACCCTAGGTCTACTTGTCAGATTTGCTCTGGAATGTATCTAAGTAATTTTGTCCTCATCTTCTTTTTCTGATAAGCATCTCTGTCTGGCAATATGCAGAGTGATTTATCCGTGCAGTTCGATGACTTGTTCAAGAAAGCTTGGCAAGAGGATGTCTCAGAGTTTGTTGGAGATGGTGTGTATTATCTAGAGACTTCTTTTAATTGTTTTCTGTTTCTTGTATTTGAAGAGTGATTTCCTAGTCAAAGATCTCTAGATTAGCCAAAAACCAATTTAGCCAGGACTGGGTTAGTTTTCTTTATCTGATAAATATAGCAAAGATGTAATATTTTACGATAGCATGATTATATGCCATGCATTCCTCCTTGAAACTCAGGTTTTCTAGTTTTTTCCACCTTTGTTGGGAAAGAAGTTCCCATAGCAGAAGAGCGAAATATTTTTTTTAACACTATCATGTGCTCAGGTCCTTACCCTGCAATGGGCGGGAGACTTTGATGCATTGGGGGTAATGTTGTTGTTTACTATCATGTGCTCAGGTAGTTTTGATCACAGAAGTCTTAAGTGAAACGTTTTGGTCATGGATGCTGGTTTAGGTTGGATAAAGGGATTCTGTGTTGATGACAGTGAAGGAAATGGAGATGAAATTGCACATGTGCTTTATGCTGATGATACTCTATTGCTATATGAAGCAGACAGATGCAAGCTCTATATTTGAGGGTCATTTTTTTGGTGTTCGAAGCTGTGCCAGGGCTGAAAGTTATCTTATCCAAAAGTCCAAAAGTATTGTTTTCTCTGTTAATGCTGAGGATTCTATTGCTGAATTTGCTGAGATCCTTCGATGTAAAATAGAAGCTTTCCCCTCTTCACATTTGTGACTCCCATTGGATGCTAAAAAGAGTGATGTCGGTTGTAGGAAGTATAGTTCTGGTAATTAGGAGTAAAAAGGGTGAGGAGTTTGGAGTCAGGAACTTAAATTACATAACAGATGTCTTCTATGTAAAATGGTTGTGGAGGTTGAATGACAGGAAGGATGCTTTGTGGAATCATAGTTAGTAAATATTGCAAAAACAGATATTGGGAATCCAGAATAGTTGGTTTTCCGCTTAGGGTTGCAGCTTGTAAGCACATCCTGACTCTATTGGGTGATTTTGAAATAGCATTAAGTTGAAATTTGGTCATGAGAGGGAAAACTAGAATTGGACAGATCTAGGGGACAATGATGGGTCTCCTTAAGGGTCAGTTCCCAGCACTTTTAGCCTAGTTATGGACGAGGAATGCTTAATTGCTGACTGCTTTACTAATTCAGTAGGTAACTTAGATCAAGGAGAGGACAGAAGAAACTGTGGATGACAATATCCGGCTGTATTGCATGGTTGGTTTTCTCGATAGGAATAAGCGATGTTTTTTTGAAGGCAGAAAGTATTCTACTGCTGTGTTAAGCTGTATATGTATTCAGAATTTATTCTTTTGTGTTGAAGGAGGATATGTAACTAGGATACTAAAAACAATGGACTTGTTTGATTCCCATGTGATGTAGGACTAGACATCTTCTTTTGCTTGTACTGAATATTAGTACCATCTTGGTATCTTAATTAATAGTACTTCTTACCGTTTAAAAAAAGTGCTCTCTCTCTCTCAGACATGTAAGCTTTTAGATTTGCTGTCTGCATTATTTAACAATGAGTAAGTAGTAACCATGGAATTTAAAGGAGATGTTGAGTTGTGGAGTAACATATGCATAGTTTGAGACTTCTTCTACATTTTGTTTTACTAAAAGAAGTGGTGCTTTGAAGATAAATCAAGTCATATCCAGAAGCTAAAGTTGAAGTTTTTGGTACTTCTGTAATTTTGGTGTAAAGGAACATCTGTAGAAAGATCATGGTTTTTTTGATGTTTTAGCCTCCTTGTAGATGATAGAGGAGCTGTTAGTTTGGTCTTCCTACGGTCCTGTAATTATGGATGATTATACCGGCTTTGTATATTAATTTCTATTTATATAAGATATTTGAACTGTTTCAAAAAAGAGAAGTAGTGATGGTTCTAGTTGAACATAGGAGAGATAGGCAGATTATAGCAAAGTTACCGAACAATTATATATATATGTGTGTGTGTGTGTGTGTGT
>JAOTQJ010000072.1:1270263-1323924 GCA_025642045.1 Solanum sejunctum | reverse complement strand
TGAACATAGGAGAGATAGGCAGATTATAGCAAAGTTACCGAACAATTATATATATATGTGTGTGTGTGTGTGTGTGTGTGTGTATATATATATATATATAAAACTGTTTCAGAAAGAGAACAAGTGATGCTTCTAGTTGATCATAGGAGAGATAAGAAGATTATAGCAAAGTTACCAAACAATTACAACATATATACACACGAATCATGGGCTACTGTGAAATTAATTAATTATTAGAGAGATGATTACCTTCTCTATGTGTTCTCTGAGAAGAATACAGTGAGGATGCTGCCCAGTTGGTCAACTTTTTAGGATATCTGTTATTAGCTTTCTGCTATTTAGATTTTTTACCATTTCATTGTTGATATCTTTTTGGAGGTGGCCATCATAACTCTTAATGCTGAGGAATACCATTACCAGTTCTCAAAAGAAAAAAATATTCCTCTCATGTAGGTCATACGTCTGAATTGCAATCTGAAGCAGAACAATTGACATCTGTCAAGCCAGAGCCACTTCAGGTTGAAGCTGAAGTAAACAAGTCTGAAGTGGCTGATCAGGGCTTAGACACTGAGATATCTGTCTTGGATGAGATTTTGTCTGTTGAAGCAGAAGGATCATTATCAAGATCAGATGGGGAGAAAGATGGTGCACGTCAAGAGATTGATGTAATGCTTTGCATGTTTCTTGCCTAACAGAGTTCTCCATTTCCTTTATTTGATAAGTAAAAGAGGAGTTCTACGTTTTTAAATACTGTATCAAGTAGAGTGATCTTCTTTTATGCTTTTGCCTACACATATGATGCAGGGATGGGCCGTTACTGGGGGCAGTGAAGTAATTGTAGAACGATTTAATGATCTCATTCCAGATATGGCTCTTACTTTCCCCTTTGAACTCGATCCCTTTCAAAAGGAGGTATAAATTTATTGTTTATGTGGTGTTTTTCGATTCTTGTATGGAGCTTGCATATCTCTGCTTTACTTAATTTCGTGTCCCTTAAAATTAATGGGAAATTATATGCTTTCAATCAAGTGGGCCATGTATTAGTCAGATGATGTTTAATTGGCATGAGGAGAAGCGTTATTTTTGAACATAATAGGTTGAGTTCTGTTTGCTTTTTTATTAACTTGAAGCTATTATTGTGTTTCTTATTCCTATTCATTTTAGGCATATATATGCCTATCAAGCTGTCAAAAAAATTGTGGTCCTTCTCATTGAGTTAATTGCAGGCTATCTATCATCTTGAAAAGGGGAACTCTGTCTTTGTTGCTGCTCATACATCTGCTGGAAAGACTGTTGTGGCAGAATATGCATTTGCTTTAGCAGCTAAAGTATGAATTCTCCTGATTTCATGAATTTTGTACTATTTGACTCTTTTTTTGGTCATAAAAAATATATCAAGAATTTCATACTGATGTCTAATGTGGCTTATAAATAAAATGTCTTCTGTTAAAAGTTAAATCTTTAGCCTACCAACTTTTGAAATGTTCCCAAGCATCAATCCCAACACAACCCTCTAGAGGTCCCTTCAGGGCCTTCGAACTTTCCCTTCTGGTGGATCCAACCACCGGAGCTCTCCTTTTCCTTCTTTCTTCTAAGTCTTTTCTCCAATCAATGGGCAATCATATTTATTTCAGGTCGCCCGGGGTGGGTGGGGGTGTTCCCATGACATCACAGAGACCAAATCTCAGTCTGAGAAGTGGTTTGAATGGGTAGAAAGTGCCAGATTATATAAGAGGAGGACATTAAGTAGGGGAGCTCTGAGCTGGCTATGCAGAAGAATGATTAAAGCATTGGATGTGAGAGGGAGGTCTTCTAAGACCTGGAAAGTAAGGGATGTCTCCACTGTCTTTTACTGCTCTCTGAAATTCAACAAGTTTGGCAGATTCCTTTCAGTTATAGTGGTGACTGGTCTGTACAGGGCAGTTATCATTAACCCAGAGAACAAACTAAATGAAGGGTGGTTGAACTTGGCCAAACGCTTTGAAGACTTCATTAATGGGGAGCCTTTAATACTAGAGAAGATCTTTAGAGCCCCATCTTCTGGCCCCTCACTTCATCAGTCCTCAAGGAGCGAAGACACCTCTAAAGAAGCTCTCCAAAGTAATAGGTGGTCTACTCAGGCCACACCCAGCCCCCCTGAACAGAGAAATGATGAAGTCACTAAGAGATGCTTAGTTAGGACCTTCCCTGACAATGATGAAATTCCAACGAGAAATGAAGTGAGGAAATGGGCTTAACAGGCATTGAAAATTGCAAACTTCCAGATCTACGACATGAATGGAACCCAATTCCTCTTTGAATTCCACTCCAGGGAAGTAGCAGAACACATCTTACTTGGAAAGTGGACAAAACAGGGAAAGATTCTGAATATGAAATGGTTAAACCCTGGGCAAAAATGCCACAAGGTCACAGGATCGAATCCCCAGGGCCACTGATGTGTTACCCGATCGTGCATCAGGGCCCCGTAGAATAATAGTCAGGTCTGCAAAGCGGGCACCGGACACCACGGTTATCAAAAAAAAAAAAAGATTCTGAATATGAAATGGTGGTCCCCTTTTGCCGGAGCTTACCTTGCTAACCAAAAATTTGACTGGTTTTGGATACGGGTCTTGGTCTACCACTGCATCTATGGTCAGACAATGCCATGAAAGAACTTGGAGACAAGTGGAGGATGAATAGCTACTGAAGAGGAGACCTCACTGAAGAATCACCTTCGATGGGCTCCCCTCCAGGTTAGAGGCCCTATGGCCAAAATCCCCAGAAAAGTTGAAATCTCCGATTGTGACTCCATCTTTATGATGCCAGTCTGGTTTGAAGCTCCCACTAGATTCAAACTCAACGATGGGTCACGGCGTGAAAATCTAGATGTCAGTATTAGGTATGAAAATGGAGGGGTACGCTTTTCTGACCCCAAAAGTTAATGGAGACCTGTCATATTTTTGGGTCAAAGGGAGAAGGGAAATCCCCAATGGATTTAGATCTTCTAGCTGGCTATAAAGCGGGCGCCAGTCAGGCGCACGTTGTACGCATGTGACACACAACTACTGACTATTTTACCCAAGACAAATGGCCCAATCTCAAATTGGTCTTATTTTGGGCGTTTGGAAGCCCAACCTTTCACACAAAAGCAAATTAAGCCCACCGCTGAGCCCTTCACTAAGTTTGTCCACACAAACTTAATCTTTCAGCCCTCTCTATCCTCCTCCCATTCATGATGTAAAATGGAACTGCCTGGTCTCTCTATTTTTTTGGTGCAAAGAGAACAGAATAGAGGAAGTAGATTACTTTATACATTTCTTAGGAGCTTTGTAAATCTAGCTTCTATCCTTTGTTTTGTAACAACTTTTTGGTCGTCGCCAGCATCCCTGAATGCTGAGGAATATAAAGTACCTCTTGTCAAAAATGAAAAGTTTTACATCTTCTATTTATAAGTTCCTTTACAACTTTTTTGGGTCAACTCTGTCCAAATTTTCGTGTTTTAATTTGTCAATAGGTTTGCACCAAATTTATGTTTTTTTATTGTCTGCTGCAGCACTGTACCAGGGCTGTATATACAGCTCCAATCAAAACAATCAGCAATCAGAAATACAGGGATTTTTGTGGGAAATTTGATGTTGGTCTTCTCACAGGTGATATAAGCTTGAGACCTGAAGCCTCTTGTCTTATAATGACCACTGAGATATTAAGGTCTATGCTTTATAGAGGGGCTGATATGATTCGGGATATAGAATGGGTAATTGTTAAATGTTTGTTCTGCTATTCACTTCTACAACCTTGACAGTACTTGAGATAATTTGGTTGGTTACTGGTACTTTTTTTTTTTTTTGCGAGTATAGGTTATATTTGACGAAGTGCATTATGTCAATGATGTTGAAAGAGGGGTTGTTTGGGAAGAAGTTATCATTATGCTCCCAAGACATATCAATTTTGTCCTCCTTTCAGCTACGGTATGTCTTAATATTGTAGTTACTTTGTTTGTGCTTCGGATCCGTGCTTTTAGTGAAGGTATGTGAGTTAAAGACACAACAAAAAGATGTGTGGGACAAATGTGTTATGCCTGCACTTTCTTATATATACACTCACTTTACTATGTGTAACTTCAGATTTGATCAATGGGGAAACTGATACGTACAGTAGTACAACTTCTAGCTATTTACACTTTTCAAATCTAACAATGCCATGAACAGTTTCTGTATTAATTCACATTTGTTTGATTACTATAATTCTTTCTCAAAAAGTTCTAATAATCTACCTGAACTCGATGGCCACTGGTCAAATGTCACGAGCTTGTTAATGTAACTAATTCGACGATGGACATGGTAAACATGTTTGGATGATCATTTGACATTATGAATCTAATGTCAATGTCTCTTGAGAGTATCTTTTCTGTGATAACAGCTTGTATGTATTTAATCCTCTCTTGAAATCCAGGATTTGATGCAATGTCACGTGCAGCTTGGTCATCACACACAAGTTCCATCTTGAGTGGTTTATTTGAACTTAAATTCCTTCCGTATTTGTTTGATCCGTATGAGTTTACAATTTGCTGTTACGATGGCTCAATATTTGACACTGGATCTTGTATCACACTTTAATTTTTGCTCTTCAGGAGCTAAATTGTCTCCAATTAGAATACAAGATCCAAAATAAAATGTCTATTAGAAGAGAACGCTGTTCAATCAGCATCAATATGTGAGAAATAAAGACAAAGGAGAAAGATTTATGGGAATTCGTGAGACTAATAGCTTATGTTTATTTTTCTATATGCACACATTACAAAGTATAATTATACATTCGATCAATGTGGGATATAGTGACTGCCCCTTTGAATCATTTACACTTGGCCTATCTAAGAAAAGGTAGCATTTGACATTTGCTTGATCTGAGCTTAATTACTATGTCTAAAATAACATAATAGGGTCCACAGATACACATATTATACCTTATGTGCATAAAAATTGTAGGGTGTCATCAGGGGCAAATTTATGTGTAAAATTTGGGTCACGGGAACCCGTGGTCATCGTCTAAATTCAGTATATTACTTGTATAATACTTAAAGAATATATTAAATATCAACTAAAGGAACCCAATATCAAAATGACAAGTTGGTTCACTGGTCCAAGGGCTCTCTTCGAGCACGAAGGTTGAGGGTTCGATGTCAGCCAACAACACTATTTTGTCTCTTTTTTAAATGGTGCACCCATGTTCTTGAATTCCTACATCCGCCTCTGGCCGTGTCATGGATTAGAGGCTTCCCTTAGTTACCAGTTGAAAAACCTTTTTTGGTCATTAGAGTCATAATCATTATACTAAAACAGGGTTGATTGGCTATCATTTTTGTGGCACTGGACATCTTTCTCATGGTACGATACTCCTTGAGCAGTTTCAGGTTTACATTAATTGATGATAATGAGTTCTTGGTGTTGGTCAGAAAGGGGTTGCTTGAGACAATGTCCTGCTGAGAGGAAACATAGCAATGGAGCTTTTGAAAATCTATAATCCGGTAGCATGCTGATTTCTTCTTTCCCCAAATATCTTTGACAAATGTTAAAACCTTTTGGTGCCTTAAAGAAGAAAAGAACACCTTCAAATTTGTAATTCACCATCAAATTATCTCTGTGGACTGTGGCTTGTAAACAATGTGTATGTTGGACAAAAGTCTTAGGTTCATCTAGTTGAGCCCTCGCTCCTCTTTAAAAAGAATCAAACACAGAATTAAAAATAGCCAGCTAACATCAGATATTTTTCCAGAAGCTCTTTTTTTGATGCATTATTTACGGTAAGTTTTTTGCTGCATCCAAAAGTGTGGCCTAGTGGTCAATGAGGTGGATGGAGAACCATGAGGTCGTAAGTTTAAATCTCAGCTGTAATAACACAATCTAAGTGATTTCTTCCCATTTGCCCGAGCCTTGGTGGATCCAATACCTATACTGGTGGGGGTGGTAGGTATGTGTTGGAATAGTCCAGGTACATGTCCCTTCTCGCTGATCAATTTAAGCACAAAGGGGACTATGCTGTCTAGACTTGAGTGTCATGTTTTGTACCATTTCGACCACTAAGACAACTATGTGGAAGATCTCTTAATTTCTATTGGAGTGGGAGCACAATCCTTCCTTAAGAGGACTTTGTGAACCTATTGCATGGTTGTTGTAGGTTGGGATTGTGCCTATCTTTTGTCTATAGAAAAAGTCTTCAATTACCTTATTTCTTGATTTTCTCATTAATCTAATCAAAACTAGAAAAAAGGAGATGAATAAGAGAAATGAGAAAAGTGAACATAAGGAATCATATTAGGGCTTATGGCATACAACTTGAGATCAATGGAAACCCGATTTCTTGGATCAGTAGTGGGTCCTGACTCGCCATTCCTCATTTACCATTGTCTGTAGAATTATCGCGTATAGATAACTAAGATGGTAAGTATAGATGTGTGGGGACAGGGTTTCTGTAACCTACCAGCGTGCAAATTACTGGCAGTAAAGAGTTAATTTCTACCATTGAAAGGTCCCAACCTTTTATAATATAGCATTGGTGTTTGGAGGAAATTAAAATTGCAAAAGATGCTAATCTACTGCAGTTGCCATGTAATAGGTCCGTCAAACCTGTCAAAAAGAGCTCTCAAGTTGGGAAGACATAATATAAGTAGGTGCTAAAGTGGGAAGAAACATTAGCCTCACCCGTGGTCTCTAACTATGAACTAGAAAATCAAATGCTTGAGTTTTTGCTTGGAGGGCATCTAAGAGATGTTTCATTTTTTCATTGCAGGTACCAAACACAGTTGAATTTGCAGACTGGATTGGTCGCACAAAACAAAAGCAAATTCGTGTGACTGGGTTAGTCGTGCTTTCTTTAAATTATAATTCAAAAAATTGAAGTTGTATGACATCGTTTGTTGAAATTCCCTGGGGTGTACCATGATTCAGGAGCTTTTATCATTATAATATATCTATAGAGTGTCTACTTGTTCTGGTGTCCTTTTTCTTTTATGACCTTTTTCTATCAGGACGCTTATTCTGGTTTCCTTTTTTCTCTTATGATCTTCTCTATCAGGACGACCAAAAGACCTGTCCCTTTGGAACATT
Organism: Solanum sejunctum; assembly: GCA_025642045.1. Lineage (NCBI taxonomy): Eukaryota > Viridiplantae > Streptophyta > Magnoliopsida > Solanales > Solanaceae > Solanum > Solanum sejunctum. The sequence goes on along the minus strand of JAOTQJ010000072.1, from coordinate 1,316,842 downwards.
GTCTCTTCTATTCTGGGGAGCTTTACAAAGTGTGCGAGAACGAAGAGTTTCTGCCTCATGGATATAAAGCAGCCAAAGATGTACACAAGAAGAAAACCACAAGTTCTGTCTCTGGTGGCACCGGCTTGCGTCCTGGGTCTTCAACAGCTGCTGATAAGGGTCGAGGGCAGAGGCGTGATAGCTCTTCTCAGGCGAAGCAGCACAAGCATTCTGGTCCTCAAAAGTTCGGGAATTTTGGTGCTGGTTGGGGAACGCAAAGCACTGGGTCTGGACAGAACGTTATGGGGTTTAGGAGATCAGAGTCGTCTTTGTGGCTGACACTGATTAATAAGCTCTTGAAGAAATCACTATTACCTGTATGTAATAATATTGATTTTTTCTTCACGTGTAAATTTCCTTGTATATTATCTTCCCCCCGCCACATGCTTACAGTATAGTTAGAATTGCTGTTAGCATGTTCTGGAGCTGTTATTATTTAATCTCTTGATAACTTGCCCACTGTGTTTTTCTCCTCCTCTTTTGAAGTTTTAACAGTACCATTTTTATTTATAGGTTGATAATAGACTTATCATGTATTAAAGCCTAATATTTGTCATGAAACTGTAATTTCAGGTGGTTATATTTTGCTTTTCGAAGAATCGATGTGACAAATCAGCTGATAATATCCCTGGTACCGATCTCACAAGTAGCTCTGAGAAAAGTGAAATTAGGATATTCTGTGATAAAGCATTTTCGCGGCTTAAGGGATCTGACAGAAACTTACCACAGGTGTCCTACCTAATTTGCTGCATTTGTTAATCTAGCAGACCATCTGGTTTTTGGTGTCCTGCTTGATTCCAGAACAGTGTCTTATTGATGGTCATCTGAACTACAGATTGCCAGAATTCAGAGTCTTCTCCACAGGGGCATTGCTGTGCATCATGCAGGACTCCTCCCAATTGTCAAGGAAGTTGTAGAAATGCTTTTTTGTCGAGGTTTGGTTAAGGTAATATAACATGCCCGCTTTTTTAAGGGAAAGGGCACATTGTCCCACAGAAATGCCCATATTGTTAAGACGTCACCATATTTGATTACTTATTTCATTTCAGATATTATTCTGCATTAAGCATGTACGAGGCGGATATTTTTATGTTAGACCACTTGTTAGTGTAGATAAAGACTTGGTGGTATCCTTCATACATAATGGTTACTCATACACACACAATAAAATTAGAGACTCAATGAAAATTACTGGAAGTTAATTTCAGATATTTAAATATTACATTACTACTTACTATTACATTGACAAGTAGTTACACTCCTGTGGTGAGAGGTCCGTAACTGGTTTGGAGTACATCGGGTTATGCTGAGAATGGTAAAAGAGGCAACGTATAGCTGGGCTTTCAGAAGATGGAGGAGAAGACCCAAATGTTTTTCTACTAGCAATCATGTGTGTAATAGAGGAATAGGAGGGTTACATGTGAGGAGTAACGTCCGGTCACTAGTTTCTTTTTGGTTTACCCATGAGGCCCTTGTTTGTGATGATTATTGGGTGGCCTTTGCAGAGACATATTTTGTTTTAGGTTTCTCCGCTTTTAGGTATACTAAAATGCAGGGATTTCCCTTCAATTAATAAAATTGTTTAACCTTAAAAAGAAAAACATAAAGCAATTAGCATTAGGTCATGCTTGTATTATACTAGTTCCGATGGTATATCCTAGTAGGAAGTTGTACTGAAATAACTTTTTAATATCTGGGAAGAATCTACTAGCTTTAGATCCAACTAAAAAATTTTGGAGCCCATGATTCTTGGTTTTTAACGTATGACTCCTGATCTGATGTTATGTTCTTTTCAAGTGAAAAATTAACTAAATAAATAAAGGGAAAACTGTTGTGATGAAATGAATTATCAGTTAAGTGGTGAAATCCTAGAACAAGTTGAACATTGGGCCAGTCATTTTCATGTTATCTACTTTTACCACTGCTGCTGAAGTTTCTTTACCTCCTGTAGCCATTTTGTAACCCGTTTGTTTACTTTTGAAGGCCTCATATACTCATTTAATTCTTGGTTCTTACTTAGGTTCTGTTCTCGACAGAGACATTTGCAATGGGAGTTAATGCTCCAGCCAGGACGGTAAGTCATCATTTTCAGTGATCTTGTTACTTTGAGGTGCAATTATTTTCATAGAACATACTCCATCCCATTTTAGGTGACCATGTTTTACTGGGTATGGAGTTTACAAAAGAAAGGAAGACTTGTGAAACTTGTGGTTAGAACAAATCAAAGACATTTGTGTGGCTCTAAATCATTTCATTAAGGTAAAATGAGAGGTGTAAAGTTAAAATCTTCTAAATACAAAAAGATGTTATTCTTTTTGGACAAACTAAAAAGGTAAGTCTTCCCATGTGAATTGGGATAGCAGGAATAAAAAGTTCACTCTTTTTATGATGAAAGCGGCTTTGTTATACGATTCACTCCATGTCTTGACTCTTAAATAACTGAGAATAGTGATCGTGTTTCCATTTAATTGTTGTAGAATGGTTTTGCTATTTATTCATTGTTAAGAGTCGAAGGCGGAGAATGTTAAGAGCTGGCGCTGGATCTTTAATCCTCAGCATCAGAACACAGTAAGGAACAATGATTAATTCTGGAAACATCCTCTTCCAGGGAAAATCTAAAGCATATGCAAGAGAGGTTAACTGAGCTGTAGTAGTACATTAACTCTATTCTGGGGCTGGATAGAATGCAGAAACAGTTATGAATCAGCTGGGAGTTAAAGAACTTAGAAAGTGAAGATAGTGAAGGAAAACAGAGAAGGTAGAAGAAATCATATAAAATTCTGGAATGAGTTTCAATTAAGTTTGCCAGTAGCACAAAATATGCACATTTTTTTATGAAGAAAAGACGACATAGGAAATCAGATGTTATTGACAATCTTAGGGGTTATATTCTATGATTTGGTGGGTATTTTAAGGATTGATTGTTGTGGAATTGAATGTCCATTGGTTCCCATTCAGTGACTCATCTTGAAGGGGGTGAATTTCTTGAAGTTCAATCTAACTATTAATTTGAGTCAGCTCCAAGGTCCATTTGTTTGCAGAGGTATCAGAGCTAAGACCTATCCATATCTTGAACCATCCGATGTTGTTTCCACATTATGTTGTCCATATTCTAGATGTCCAGTCCTGGGAGTGTAGAGGGGCAGTGGTGGTGTTACGTTGGTGGAGGGACTGAGCTGTTGTCTCTTTATATTGAAGAAAAATCATTCTTGTCTTCTTGATGGAAGCTTGAATTTTCAGTACCAAACATGGCAATATCTTTATATAGCTTTTGTCAGGTTTGCTTTCTGTTTCTAGTAATTCTTGGCTTGTAACTTTTTACCTGCCTATTTTCCTTGATGTTCAAACTTCCTATGCTCTCTAATTCCTTGATGACATGTGGCACATTATTGCTGACTACGATCTTAGATTGCAGAATTTCTTATCAGTTTAATATCTAATACATGGAAGTCGTGTATTAGGGTGGAAGGTTAGTAGGCTAGTAGAGATAGGATGTTGTCTTGCCTTGTGATGGTCTAAGATTTGTTATTGAATTAGTCGTGTCAGTATAATTGTGTTGTTCTTGCTCTTCAATTATTTTGCTACTTTTATTGTTTTTTCTTGTAGACTTGACATTGTTCTTCGATTTCGCCGCTATTCTATATCTACTATTTTCCCTTCTTTTGGGGCTGATAAATTTGAGCCGAGGGTCTTTAGAAAACAATCTCTCTCTATCTCCATGAGGTAGTGGTAAGGTTTGCTCTACCTTACCACACTCCAGTGGTAGAATTTCACTGGGTATCTTGTTGTTGGGATGTTGGCCTTTTGGCTAAGATCATGTGTAACATCTATTCTAATCAGTTTGATATCTGATATGTGGACTATCAGCCCACACAATATTTATTCAATTTTTTGAAGGGGAGCATCCATTAAGTTAGCTTGCTGCCTGGGATCTTGTGTGTTGCTCAACAGGTACACAATTTCAGTGGTGACGCTCATAAGTTAAACAACTTTAGTGGTTGAAATGGAATTTGTCAAGATGACAATACTCGCCTGTAAAATATTGATTTCTCTTGTAGTACTTCCCAAACCTCTAAGATCACTATTTGTATCAAAGAAAGTATTGGTTACTTTTGGCCCTTTGAGTTTGCTCCCTTTATCCAATTCAATTGTCGCACTTCCATGCAGCTAATGATCAGATTGAAATATTAGTTGTTAGCATAGAAGAATTACATGGTAATTTGGGTCTAAAGTATGATTAACGACTTTACATTGAATTTTTAAAAGTATGATGAACCCAACGTACCTTCTATATTTTTTACTGTAATATATTAGAAAATGGTAGCATGAGGAGAGAAGGTCAAGAACAGTTTTAGCTGTTCATTTCTTGTGGGATCAATTGATCCCACTGAAAAAACAATTGGTAAAAGGTCTCCTTAGTTCAGTATCTGATAATGTATTGATGAAATTTTGAATTTTCAGCACCAAACATGGCAATTCCTTAATATAGTGGGTTTGCTTTTGTATTATGGTCATTCCTAGTTTATAATTTTTTCACCTCCATATTTTCCTTCATGTTCAAACTTCCTTTGCTCTTTAAGTCCTTGATTACATTAGGCATATTATTGCAGAATACCATTTTAGATTTCAGAATTTCTTTAGTTAACCAGTCGATATTTGCAGTTACTTATTGTAAAATTAGGTGTTAGGCCTAACTCACACCCCAAAAGTTAGTTCCAAGGGAGGAGGATTGCTGAGTCCACCCATCTCATTAACCACTAATGCGAGACTTTTATTATTCTTTAACACCCCACCTCACGCTCAGTGCGTAGCATCTGTGCAATTTTTAATTTTCGGGGTCCAACATTGTGTGAGATGGGTCCTACTTTGATACAACAACAACAACATACCCAGTGAAATCCCACAAGTGCGGGGAGGGTAGAATGTACCCAGACCTTATCACTATCTCATAGAAGTAGAGAGACTGTTTCCTGGGAGCCCTCATCTCAAAACCCATAAGCAGAAATGGGTCCTACTCTGATACCATATAAAATTAGATCTTGGGCCTAACTCACATCCCCAAAGCTAGCTCAATGGAAGGAGGATTACCCAAACCTTATAAAGAGTCCACCCATATTATTAACCACCAATGTGGGACTTCTGTTATTGTTCAACACGTATTTCAGGATCTGTTGAGCAAGCATCTCTCTCTATTCAAATATCCTATTGCTAAAAAGTTTAAACTGCATTAAATTTTGTTGCAGGTTGTTTTTGATTCTTTAAGAAAGTTTGATGGCAAGGAATTTAGGCAGCTACTTCCTGGAGAGTACACTCAGATGGCTGGGCGTGCTGGAAGGAGAGGACTTGATAAAACTGGTACGGTTGTGGTGATGTGCCGAGATGAGATCCCTTACGAAAATGATTTGAAGAATGTGATCGTTGGTACTGCAACTAGGCTTGAATCTCAGTTTCGACTGACCTACATCATGATTTTGCATCTACTTCGGGTTGAAGAACTGAAGGTACTAGTTTTGATTAATTAGGAAAGAAGAGAATGCAGTTTGATGTCAAAATAGTTCATACACAGCTTCTTCTTCAAAATTCAGTTTCTGACAGATCATTTTCCTTGCAATTTTGTTTTATATGATTTTAGAACTACTTGGTTCGTGTACTTGTGTCATTACCTTTCCCGTTTGTTTCTTTCCTGGAGGTTGTATGTAGTAGCAAGTTTTAAGTATTTGCACATCTCTTTGTTCACCTGCAAAACATTTTTTATGAACGTTTTAGCAGATAAAGTTCATGGTTATTGAGTACATACAATAAATTTATAAGTCTCTACTTCTAGCATCCTCGGGGAATTCAGTGTTTCTTTTTCTATTTTCTGTTTCCTATGTTTTCAATAAGCAACAAAAAAGGATTACACAAAAGACATTTAACAGAGAAGAACTACTCGAAGTACTGCATGTACCTCTGACATAAACCTTTTCTCTTTTCTTTTGCAAAAGACAGCTGATTTGCTCAACAACATTTGTTGAGCAACAGCGTAATGCCATTAGCTCTCATAACTCATAATTTTAGAGTAATGGTGCATGTTAGTAACATGATTCATGTTAATGATGTGTTCCATTTCACGGATTGATGTTCATTCTCATTCCATAATTAACTCATCCAAGCAGATTTCTCCTGATGAAGTACATTTTATAAATTTTGCAGATTGAGGACATGCTGAAAAGAAGTTTTGCTGAATTTCATGCTCAGAAGAAACTACCTGAGCAACAACAACTCTTGATGCGAAAGCTTGCTCAGCCTACAAAATCTGTTGAGTAAGCATTACTAAGACAGTTGCATTATCTGAGTTTTCTACCATAATTGTATTTCTGTATTCATTTTTCGATATACATTTGTCATGCCTTAATACATTTACATGTGCTTCCTTGTTTGTGTGCATGGGCTTCAGTGCTTTGAAAGCTATGTAGATTTCTCAAGCTTATTCTTTTGTATGTTTTTTTTGGGAACTAATATGATTATTGATTCACACTCCTCAGCATATCTTTATTTACACCAAAAATAAAACAAAAATATACAATTCGTCTTGATTTTCTCCATAAAATTGTATTTGTTTTTAAAAGTTCTATAATTCCCCTCCTTCCAATTGGTCCACCATTTACAAGCAGGGCAAGCTTCCACCATTTTTCTGACTCACTGCCCATTTTGTTTATTCTTTTGTACTTTCTGATATTGTTTAACAAGTCCTCTCTCTCTCTCTCTCACACACACACACTCTCTCGCACATGCACATGCACACGCGATCGCGTACACACGCACGTCCGCGCAGGCATGTGCGTGCACACAAAAGAGAGAGAGAGGCACAGACAGCAATGGTCCTGAGAACCCTGCTTTTTGGTAGTGCTTTTAATTACTAAATTCCATAAAGCCTTTCTGGTTTATGAATTACTTGCTTCTATAAAGCCTATTATACCTTCTAAATGGTACCTTCTGTGGATGATTCTTACATCATTTGTGATATTTATTTGCATAGTAAAATGAGTATGATTTGTCTGATATAGATGCATAAAGGGTGAACCAGCAATTGAGGACTACTATGAGATGTATACTGAGGCAGAAAAATATAGCCACCAAATAGCAGAGGCAGTAATGCAGTCACCAGCTTCTCAGCAGTACCTTACTCCTGGGAGAGCAGTGGTTGTAAAATCACAATCAGTAAGTTCTAGTACATTCTTTTCACTAAATAGGCATTAGGCAGTAGCTGCTTTTCAACTTCAAGGTAAAAAAATTGTCAGCTATCTGGCATACAAAAATAATAACTATGCATTGATCCGAAAGTAGTAGCGTCTATAGATTAAAGCGTTGTTCTATTTGCACTTGTTTCATGCTAATATTCTAATCCTTCTTTTGAGACACAGTAGAGTTGAGCTATCTGGTATGATTTGGAAATTTACAAGGCCAAGGTTCTTTAGTTCCATGATCTAGTCCTCTGAAATGGAGAGTCGCATCATAATATTCCATATGTAGAAACATATGAACATTATCTATGATATTCATTTAAATGTAACCAAATATGGCATTAATAAACCAGCAAAGGAAGATATGGTTCAAAGTGTTTCATGAAGTAGGTTATTGTCTCTAAAGGAAATTTCAATGGTAAAAATTGCTGAAGGTTGATAATCTAGATGACGTGACTGGGCTTCCTTGCAGAGAAACTTCTGCAGTTTGAGATTACTTGTTTTGGAAACTGAAAGTGTTCCAATTCCTTTTGCAGTCTGTTCTGATTCACTGCTAATATTAGAAGTATCATAATACTGTTACTTTTCTCAAAAAAATAAATAAATTAGAAGTATCATAATCCTGTATACTTTTGCCCATCTCATGAAGTTACTTGGATATTGGAAGTATATAATTCTTGACTTATAGCTCATATTTCCATTAAAGAGATTCACATGACAAGTCCAGTTCTTCTCTCCCTTTACTTCTCGCAGGGTAAAGATCACTTACTAGGCGTTGTGGTGAAGTCACCTTCCTCTAACAACAGACGGTATATAGTTCTAGTTCTGACTCCTGAATTGCCTTCAACTCTGGAAACTTCATCAGATGCAAGCAACAGGAAAGGCCAAAAAAGTCCTGAATTGCAGATATTGTTGCCTAAATCAAGACGGGGCTATGAGGATGAGTATTATTCGTCAGTCACCTCCCGGAAGGGATCTGGGGTTGTCAACATTAAATTGCCTCACCACGGTAATGCTGCCGGAGTGAATTATGAGGTTCGAGAAGTTGATAACAAGGATTTCTTGTATATATGTGTGAAAAAGATTAAGATCGACCAAGTTCGGCTTCTTGAAGATGTTAGTACTGGGGCCTACTCTAACACAATACAGCAGTTACTGAGTCTGAAATCTGAAGGAAATAAGTATCCTCCAGCCCTAGATCCGGTGAAAGGTATGTCTGCATTATTTGAATGGTTATCTATACTTGCTTTTGCTGCTTCTTTACCATCAATAGTTCTATTCTCATATCAGCGGGGTATCCATCAAAGTCCAATGACTGGCTATCACTCAATTTTATACAAGGCTATTAAATACATCAGTTTCCTGACATTAGCTTTTCTCAAATTGACATTTGACTCCAGAAATTGTGGATGAAGCATAAGAAACTCTTTAATCATCACCTATTATGTACTAGCTTTATTTACTCTGACAAAATAAATGCATGTTGCAGCATGCTAGGATAAGGATTGAAGTCTCAACAATTGGTCTTTCTGATGAATATTAAGGGACTGTGTCAGTCGAATGGCACATGTTTTAATTATAATAGGGAGTGTCCGAGTGTGTCATCAAAGGTCAACCTATTATTTCATGTTACTGCACTTGTTTGATCTAAGTAGTGTAAAATCAATTTTTGTGCCATGATCATTCACACGAATACCAAAAAAAATGACCAATAGCTTGTTGGGCCAAGCTTCTAAAACCAACTTATTTTGAAAAATGCTTTTCAAGAAAGTTCTTTGGTGTGAAGCAATTTGTGTTTGGCCAATAAATTTAATTCGCAACTTTGAGCATCAATGTTTGGGCCCTTCCCCGAACCCTACGCATAGCGGGAGCTTAGTGCGTCGGGCTTGCCCTCGAGCATCAGAAGATCTTTTTAATGTTATTGACTGTCTATGACAAAAAGCTCAGATAGTTTCTCTATGATGTATTTTTGCTAGGGAGACTGTTTTTTGTGTAGTATACCTGTGGATATATATAATAGAAAAGTTACCTTCACGAAAAAAGTAGTTTTGGGGAGAAAAACTACATTTTTTTTTTGATAAAGGTAACATTTGTATATCAATCATCAGCTCAAAGTTAGTATCTACAAATTTAAATCGTATCCTACCTCCACATCTATCTATTTGGCATAAACAAAAGATAAAGAAAAGAAGAGAAGAAATTCAGTTTAAACTATATATATATATATATATATCTCAGTTTCCAAAAAAAAAAAAAAGAAGAGAAGAAAAACAAACAAAGTATCCCTAGATCCCCCTTCATCTTTACAAGGACCCTAGAATGTCTACAATAGCCACAAGGTCATCTATATACTCTGAACTACACCAATAGCAAAAGGTGATAATGCAGTTCATTTAATCTTGTGCAGAGAGCTGCTCTTGTTTTCAAAGTTCCTAGAGTTTCTTTCTTTCCATGTGGTCCACCAAATAGCTGCTACGATAATTCTCTATCTACTCTTGTCTGTGCTACCACTGCCCTCCATATTCCAGCTCTCTAGAGCCTGTCCTGTTATCTCTGGAGCAGTACAACTTATACCGGTGAAACTAGTAAACAAATTCCACAGTTGGCCAACAACTTCACATTACAATGTAAGAAGAAATGGTTAATTGTCTCTGCAACCTGCTCACAAAAACAGCATCGTGGGCACATCAGTCTTCCCATCTTCATAAGATCCTCATGTAAGTACAACCCCTTTCACCACCAACCAAGTATAAACTGCCACTTTATATGGTATTTTAACCTTCCATATAAGCTTCCAAGGCAGAAAGTTAACTTGGGATCCCATCTCATTCATATCTCTATATGCAAAACTAACAGTGAATAATCCTTTGCCGTGGCATTTCAATTTAAGAGTGTTTTCTCTTTCCTTGAAACCTAAGGACTCATCAAGTGTTCTATAAAATTCAGCCAATCTCTCCACCTCCCAGTCTTGTATCACTCTTCTGTTAGTAAGGTTCCATCCTTATTCAGACCAAATTTGCAAAAGAGTGGACTTTTGCTGTTGTTTTAGGTGATGAATATCTGGGAACAGGAGTCTGAGACTTCCCTTTGCTAACCAATCATCTTCCAAAAGCCTGATTGTTCTCTGATTGTTCACTTTAGATTCTGTCTTTGCATTGAAACCATGCCATAAGTTTCTAATTGATCTCCACAAACTGGTTCCATATGTAGATGTCAGTTCCTCAGGGCCCTTCCTTCCCATATTTGGCCTAGATCACCCCATCGCACAGCGACTGTTTTTCTAAGGAAATCTCAACAATCACTTCATGAGAAGACTTTTGTTCTGCTTTCTACCATTTCTGATTGCCAGTCCTCCCTGCTTCTTGGGAAGTAGCAGTCTCTTTCATTTGACTAGGTGGAAACCTTTATATTCCTTCTCACCATGTCATAAAATTCCTTCTCCTTCTCAGAGAATCAATTCTTTCTTCCACCATTGCAGTAAGGTGAAAACTGACATAAAGTAAGTTGGTAATGCATCCAAAACTGAGTTCTTGGTAAATACTGAGACTTCTACCTAGACGATCTTTTCTCACATAAACTACATATTTTAAGCTTCTGACAAACTTTTGCTACTCCCAGAAGCATTTATTTTCTCTCAAAAGTTTAACACATAACTTTTTTCAAAAAACACTTTTTGGAGGAAAAAAAAGATACTTTTGGTTTCCTAAAAGCTTGGCCAAACAAGCTACAAAATTGATTTCAATATTCTATTTCACAACTGAAGATGTATCAGCAATCTAGTTAACTCTGCTAGAATTTTAAGTTGGGCCATGATGCAATAGTTCTCCTACTTGTGGGATTACACTGGGTATGTTGGTGGTGGTGCAAAAGCTGGACCTGTAGCTTCCTATTGCATTGGTTCCAAAGAAAAGGTTGTGGCTGAATTAAAGAATTATAGACCCATAAGCATTGCCAGACTATTTGCAAAATCAAAGCTGAATTACACAGACGGGTTAATCGTGTTATGGACTGTTGAACTTATAGTAATCAAAATTTTCTCATCAAGGCAAGATAAATCATGAATGCAACTTTAGTTGTAAATGAGGTCTTCCATCATAACCATGAAAAGGAGAGAGAGCAAAATTTGATTGTTCTCTCAAGTCATTGTGATTTCAATAGCTAAGTGTACATATTTCAGGAAAGGAAAGAGGAAAATAAATAATGAGAAAAGTAAACCAAACTAAACTAAATTTACAAAATCTTAGATTATTCTAGAATATCTATGTCACGACCAAGCTAGTCCCTTGGCATGACACGGGGATTGGAACCCCAAAGAACTCCAACCAAGCTTCTTAGCACATAAGCATTCATAAGGTAATAGGCATCAACAACAATCTAAGATAAAGTGGAAGTAAAGTCTCAAGTCAAGATAGACTAGGCAATAAGAAGAAGTCATAACATTTCCTGCTTAAACTAGATTACACCACAATCATTAGTGTAGACATGCCTCTACCAGTCTAGACGGGAGCATAGGACAAGCCCTAGCTCACCCAACTTAGGAAATAGTGGAATAGTCGAAAATATAAGAAGGGAACATAATAGGCTTGCCATCGAAACATGAGGACGCACCAATCAATCTTCAAAAAAGAATCCAAGCTCGCCATGGTTGGAGTGAGAAGTGTCAGACTCTACATTATAATACAATATAGGCAAAAGAAAGTATGCGTTAGTACTTTGAATGTACTAAGTATGTGAGCAATATGCATAATGTAAACAATAGTGATATAGGACATAAATCATGAGATGCAAGACCAATAGTCAATGAAATGTTTAATAAAGTTATGAGTTCACAAGATGGTAAATGCCTCATAATCATAATAAAAGCTTGAAAGTAACCTCAGTCATGTTGTGGCATGTCAACCTTAACTGACAAGATCATGTGAGCTATAACATGAAATCCGATGTAACTCCCGCATTGAGAAGAGAGGTTACTTGCTTAAGTAGACTCCATGATGGTACACCAATCACAAAAGCTATATTGTGGATCCATTAGCTAAACCAAAAAGCAACCAACAGGGGCACATAGTTTGGTAATAGAGGTTGCTGCTAGGATTCCATTGTGTCGCTCTTTTGAGCTTCTGGATCGGACACTCCTCAAGTCCGCTCGATGCTAAGTCAAATTCCAACAGAATAGTAAATCATTATTTAATAAATAAAGCATGGGGAAAGGCAACGTCTAATTACTAATCCAAAGTTATCAATCTGTTGAGACACAAAGTCCCACATTGGTGGTTAATGGGATGGGTGGTCTCCGTATAAGGTTTAGGCAATCCTCCTCCCTTTGAGCTAGCTTTTGGGGTGTGAGTTAGGCCTAAGACCTTCTTTAAAATGGTATCAGAGCAGGGCCCGTCTCACCCAATGTTGGGCCCCCGAAAAAAATTGTCCACGCACCAGATGCTAAGCACTGAGCGTGAGGGGGGGTGTTGAGACACAAAATCTCACATTGGTGGTTAATGGGATGGGTGATCTCCTTATAAGGTTTAGGTAATCCTGCTTCCTTTGAGCTAGCTTTAGGGGTGTGAGTTAGGCCTAAGACCTTCTTCAACAATGATCAACGTGATTTTAGAAATCCCTTGAGGGTGAAGTTGTTTTTGATATGTTCTTAATTATGTGCATGTGACTTGGTGCATGTTCCATCATTAAAAAAATAATGATGATAAAAATATACTCATAATCAATATAGTTTCATATATAAGTGGGGTTTGAAAAATATGAGGTGTAATACACAAATTTTAACTCTAATAGTGTGAGGTTGTTTTTGAACTGCCTTGACATGATTTGAACGTATTATTAATCATTGAAGTGCATGACCAATGTGATTTAAGAACTCCCTTTACGGTAGGATGAGATTGTTTCTGATATATTTTTAATTTTTTTAGAACATGATTTGAAAATATTATTAATCGCTGAAGTGTGTGATTGATGTGATTTTAGAACTCCCTTGACAAGCGTAAGGGAGGATGTACAATTCAAGTTATGAATTTCACAAAACTAATTTAAGTGGCTTTGACTTAAATTTTGTATTTGTCTTAAAAAATTAAAATATGTTTAATATATTTAAGTTACTAAGTTAGAATAATCTAGCAACTCAAAAGTACTAAAATCTACCTCCATAAACTTCAAATAGTGTCTTTCAAAGGCCAATCATGTAAAAATTACTGTTTTTGATAATGAGTGATGAGACTCGAACTCATATAGTATCTTTTTCTACTTTAATACTGTCTTAAAGTGTGTGAGTATCTTCATCATCGAATAGTGTAAGCTAAGTTATGTTGATACTCTCTCCGTTCACTCTAACTTATCCAATTTGGACTTTGCACACCCGAAGAAACAATAATCAACATTAGTATTTTATCGCAATATTCATATTAGTTGATGTTTGAAAAATAATTTGAAGAATAAGTAATTAATCTTGAGGATAAAATCGAAAAAATGATTCGTACTCTTGTTTTGTTTATTTAATTCCTTGCAGTATTACCCAATTTTCTTGCTTTAGGTTACACAACTCAAATGTGGAGGAATAATTGTGGGCTGCACATTTGATCATAGAGTGGCTGATGCATACTCAGCCAACTTATTTCTTGTGTCATGGTCTGAGTTAGCTCAATCCAAGCCACTCTCTCAACTCCCGTCTTTCCAACGATCGTTTCTTTTTCCGCGATGTCCTGGTTACTACGATGACTGGATCAATGGCTTATATGTACCAATACAAACCCTACCTCCAAAGAAGCTCGAAATCCCTAACCCTAACAATCAAGTGGTTAGTAGAATTTACTTTGTCACAGGTGACAAAATCGAGCACCTTCAATCACTAGCCAATTGTCATGATCATAAAGGGACGAAGTTCAAGAGGTCTAAACTTGAATCATTCAGTGCTTTCCTGTGGAAAACTATCGCGTGTGGAATTAGTAAAGAAGCTTCGAGTTTGAAGAATTTTAGGTTTGGCATTGTGGTTGATGGTCGGACTAGATTGATGAGTAATGTAGATGATAATTCGCGAAAGGGGTATTTTGGTAATGTACTCTCCATCCCATTTGAAGAGAGAAACATTGAGGAGCTAAAAGAGAAGTCATTGAATTGGGTGACAAATGTTGTTCATGAATTTCTTGATATCGCGAAAACACGAGAGCATTTTCTTGGTTTGATTGATTGGGTTGAGGCTCATCGTCCTGAACCATCCATGGCAAAAATATATGCCGCGGATGGTGATGGACCGGCCGTGGTAGTGTCATCGGGCCAACATTTTCCTGTGAAAAAGATTAATTTCGGATGGGGTAAGCCAGCCTTCTGGTCGTATCATTTTCCATGGGACGGAAAAGCTGGATATGTTATGCCAATGCCAAGCCCTAAAGGAAATGGAGATTGGCTTGTCTATATGCATCTCTTGAAATGGCAAATGGAACTTATTGAGGCTTCGGCATCCCACCTGTTCAAACCTGTGACTGCAAATTATCTCAACTTAATTTGACTATAGTCCATTCAGAACTACTTTAGTCATCGGGTGTTGAGACAAAAAGTCTCATTTTGTTGATTAATGAGATGGATGGACTCCTTATAAGATTTAAGCAATTAGCTTTTTGGATATGAGTTAGGCCAAAAATGTTAAATACATAATTAGGATGTGGATATACATACATCATTTGATGTGTTCTTCGTCATGTAAAATGGGTTTGATGTGATATTAAAAACAAGACTTTATAAATTATTAAATTTATCAAAGTTATATTTCTTATACATATAAATTATATTTTAAATACTTTTAATAAAAAGTTTGACTTCACTATTGAATATGAGCCACCTAAATCAAAGTTAACGTGGCCAAACAATTAACACTAAAAGATATTTAGGTGCTACATTTATTCCATACTAGTTATGAAAATCCCGGGTCCATAATTATTTATAAATTTATTTTTTAATAATATAATTAAACGCTATTAAATTTTTTTATTAAGTGTAAAATTAATATTCAATAAATATATTATTAATAGTGATTAAATTTTAAATTTAGTGATTAAATAATTTTTAAATTTTTATATATATATTTGTAGTACTTTCTTTTTGACACAAATATAATTATCGAAAAATATTGAAATAGTTATTTAATTTTATTTGTCCAGTTTAAAAAGAAATTTATTTTATCCTAATTTCAGTAATTACTTAACTTAAATTAACTGATCGAGGTGATATAGTAAAATTATAGTTGAAACAATTAGAAAAATTATTTATTAGCCGTGATATTGCAAAGTCATAGTTGAAGCAAGTAACTATCTTAAAAAATTAAATTTAAAAAACCCATAAAATATTTATATAAATCCTATATAATATAAAAAAAAAAAAACAGATAACTCAAAAAGACATGTCGATAAAAACATATATATGCTTGTTGCATAACTCCCTCTTATTATACAAAGAGAATAAATATACATGGCTAAATAGTCTAATACATACAACAAATAAAAGTCAAATTTTTTTAGCTTACAGCCAAATGAAAATGGTCCTAGCCAGCTCAATAATCAATACATATTTTTGTCCTCATGCTCAAAAGTATATTTTATTGACTAAACAGTGCTAATTCACTTTCAAAATTCAAAAATAATAGTCCAAAATTCCATGCTGGTGACCAGATTTTTAAGTCTGACAATGAAGTGTTGCTAGTTTTTTTTTTTGAAAAAAAAATAAATTATTATATTTTTTGAATTTCATATTTTAATTATCAGTTATCACTTTGAGAATTATTACTATCTATGTAGTTAAGTACATCATATATTTCAGATAGAAAAAAAAAAACAATTGTTAGCTGGTCTAGTCACTTCGAGATGTACTATATTTACACTTTGTTTGGATGGTTGTTATATATTATTTTATAAAATATTGTATTGTATTATAACGTATTGTATATTGTATTATTTTAATGAATATGATATTTGGGTAGATTGTATTGTTAATCATCGTTATATAATGTCATATATTCATGATTTGAATGATAAAACTACAAGAAATTGTAAGGTATATGGTTATTACCATAAAAAAAATGATAAATGATAAAATAGAATTATTAAATAATAAATAAAGTAAAAATAAGAAGAAGATAATAAAGTAATGACGCAACCACACTAAATCGCTCTTTAGACCAAATAGGTCTTTTCATCATTATTTAATGATGACAATGAAATTTTATGTAATAATCAAAACAATCATTATATTTAAACTAGCAATATACAATACGATACGACGGATAACATCCATCCAAATAAAGGGTTAATGCATAAATAATAGTTCAAATAGCAAAAGAAAACAACTGATAATTAGAATGTGAATCTCACGACTAAATAAGAGTTTCCTTTTAACCATTAACCCACCTAAATAAAACGAGAAAAAGACATTTGAATTTTTTCTTCTTCTTTTGTTTATATTGAGTTCTCCAACAACTTGTAACTTAGTAGCTTATTAAATGGGAAGATATTTTCAATTTCTTCCATTTTTGTTAGTTTCATTCTTGTTCTTTGTTGAAACCAATGCTCAGCAAGAGTTTCTTGATTGCATTTATAGCCATAATTCAGACAAAAATATCAAAAAACATATACATTTTCCAAATTCACCAACATATTCATCTCTTTTAGAATATGGTCAAAAAAATCCAAGGTGGCTAAGTTCTTCATCTTCGCATCCAATTTTCATAATAGCCCCGAAAAATGAATCAGAAATCGGGGCTACTATACTTTGTAGCCAAATATTTGGCATACAAATTAGAGTGAGAAGTGGTGGACATGACTACGAAGGTCTTTCTTTTCGATCTGATATAGGGGAACGATTTGTTATTGTGGATTTATTCAAGCTAGATAAAATTTTCGTTGACAAAAATGATGAAACGGCTTGGATTCAATCAGGGGTGACAATGGGACAACTTTATTATGAAATCGCGAAAAAAGGCGAAAATCTTGCATTTCCAGGAGGATTGTACCCTAGTGTTGGGAGTGGTGGGATAATCAGTGGTGGTGGAATTGGTATTTTGATGAGGAAATTCGGCCTAGCGGCTGATAATGTCCTCGATGCACGTGTAATGGACGTAAATGGAAAAATTCATGATAGAGAGTCGATGGGACAAGACTTGTTTTGGGCTATTAGAGGAGGTGGAGGATCAAGTTTTTGTGTCATTTTAGCTTGGAAAGTTAAATTAGTACGCATACCATCAAAGGTAACTACTTTCACAGTACGTCGAAAATTGCATGGGGAGGCTATAAGTTTACTCCAAAGATGGCAAAAAGTGTCACATAAATTGCCTCGGGATTTGTTCATAAGAGTCTTGATTCAAAATAAGGGACTTGGAAGTGAAAAAATAGTACAAGTTTCATTTCAAGGATTGTTTCTTGGGAGGGTGAGTGAGTTAGTCCCATTATTGAATCAAACTTTCCCTGAATTCGAATTAGTGTCAAAAGATTGTGTCCAAGATCCAGTAGTGAATTGCGCGACTGGACTACCCTGTGTAAAGAAAGAATGCTTTGAAGTCCCTTGGATTCGCGCAACATTGTATTTTGCATCCAAGAGGACAAGCGATTCGATTGAATTTTTGGCCAACAGGACCATGCCTAAAAGAAAGAATTACTATAAGGCAACGTCTGATTTTGTGAAGAGTCCATTGCCAAAAGAGGTATGGGCGATGATTCGAACCATGTTTCGCGATGAAGAAAGGCCTATAATGATATTCGATCCATTAGGTGGAAGAATGAATGAAATTTCAAAATTCGAAATTCCATTTCCTCATAGAAAGGGAAATTTGTTCAACATTCAATACATGGTGAATTGGTATGATAATAGTGTGAACATATCAAGCAAGAAGATTAAATGGCTAAGGGAACTTTATGAAAAAATGAAGCCATTTTTGTCACATTATTCAAGAAGTGGTTATCTCAATTATAGGGATCTTGATTTTGGGAAAAATGATGGTGAATATAGATATTCGAATTCTAGAGCTTGGGGTGAAAAATATTTTGATGGTAATTTTGAGAGGTTAGCAAAGGTGAAAAGCAAAGTGGATCCTAGTAATTTTTTCAAGTTTGAACAAAGTATTCCACCTTTTGGTGTATCAAATTAAGAGAAAGGTAAATGAATTTCGAATTTCGAATTTCTTTCACTCGATGGGGGATCGATTTTATAAGCCTTTTCTAGAGATCGATAAATAAAACACAGAAGATTTTTGTGTGATCATAAATAGTAACTAACCGTTTCTCGATGCACCTTCTTGTCAATGTTGCTAGCTTTTTTTGTACTCTCAAATTTGGGAAGCGAGAACCATTCTATTTCATCCAACTTATAAACCATACATGTACATTAGAACTATTCTAGGAAACCTCTAGTTCAAATTTCTGAGACTATGTTGCTCGGATCTTCAAAAGTATTGTTCGGGTTGTATGAAATCCTCCAAAACCATGCTTGTTTTGGGATCCGAATACAGATGCAACAACAATTTTGCAGGGATCGAGCAACATAGCTAGGCAAACTCAAGCGATGGAGGGCAGCAAAAGGCAAAGGATAACAGCAATCAACCAAGAACTGTGAACTTATATAGCAGAGCTCCAGAAAGATGGTTATTGCACATAGTAAACAGGCAGCCAATTCAAACAACTAAAACAACGCCCCCACGCCTCCAAAAGAGAAAAGGAAAATGAAATAAAAACAGAGAGAATAAAGGAAGTAGCTCGTGAACAATATCATTTGTTCCAGACTTAACGAACTTGAAGCACAGCAGAGGACAATTAGCGGAAAGAAGGCACAGAGAACCACCAGATTCATTTCTCACTGGTACGGTCAACACCATTGAAGGCCATTTTTGTCAGTACTGAAGCAGTCTTGATTATTCAAGAAGCCTTCTCCATATCTGCATCATGCAAAGTCAGTTTGGTGATCAGTTATGTCATCCAGAAAAATGCAAAAAATATATTTTATTGTAGTGTAAATGAAAAAAGACTACTTTCGAAGAGGGCCCTGGGACTCTAATAGTACATATATTGTATATGCATAGTCTTAATTAGTTAAAGCTACTTGAGCACAAAAACTTGCAACAGACGTGATAAGAGTTTGCACTATGCCTCTCCTATGAATAACTCACCTGAGACTTTTTTTCTAGACAAATCGACAATCAATTAAAAATAGAGTTATTTTAGCGTAGCTTAACAGCAGCATCTAACTCACCAGTCAACAATGAAAAGCTAAACTTATATGCAACATACACCATACATGGTGGTATATGCTGACAAATCACACCCAGTTTTAGCGCTGAATCCTTGAATCCTATTATCACACTAGACTTAAATGAATGTCAGACCAGCTGGCAACTTTAAGTCACACTGGTAGTAGAGGTAAAGGGTGCGAGAAGAGAAATAACAAATTCAGCACCTGGAAGTCTACATCATCAATGGAGATAAACAAGACGTAAAGTTCAGCACTAGATTAAAATTTCAAAACCTTGGTAGAGCAACCCACGGGTAGGCAAACTTCACTGCTCAACCATGACGCTTTAAAGCTGAATAGCAAACACACAAGCACATCATAGACACACAGCCTCAAACCTAGTAATGGCATCATCACCAGATAGTAAGAAACAGTCACCTTCCAGAAGGACGGAAGTGGAAACTAAATGAAAATACAAACAGAAAACAAGGTTAAGATAAAGAAGGGGAAAGAATTTCTCTTTAGTCCCCCCACCCCCTTGGACAATCCTCCTCCCTTGGAGCTAGCTTATGGGTGTGAGATAAGCCCAAGACCTAATTTTACAAAGTCAAACTCTAATCCCCTGGACTTGCATTTGAAATAAACTCTCTCCTCATCCATTTCCCTAGACTCCCTCACCCACACTTGGACTTACCTAGTCCTTGAAAATTTATACTATCTTATTCGTCTTTCTCCCTCCAACCCTTCCCATAAAAAACATTGAGGACCTAGATGAACAAATTCCTATAGCTGCCCCATTATCCTATATCCTTCTCGCCCATTCCCCCTGCTTCTCCATCCTAACCCTTCTCTTTTTTCGCATACCTCCTCCTGTACATGGTACACACAATGTTACCTTTCCTTATAGTGTTTCTCTCAACCTCCTGTCCCTCCTTACCCTCAATCATTTGCTATTCTTGACTCTTGATTTTAAGTTAATAATCAGTTCTATACCCATTTCTTGTGTTGCTCAGACTCTCCAAAAATGCACTACTTTTGAAGGATCCGACATGCACCCGTCAGCATTTTTGAAGAGTCCGATTAACATCATGTCTTCCCCCCCCCCCCAACGAATGGAACACCTAAAAGTTTCCAGAACTTTAGAAATCTATCCACAACCCATTCAGGCATTTTCTTCCTTCTTTCGACGATGGCTAATGGCTGAGCATTGTCCACTACCATGACACTTGTTCTCCCAATCTGCACCTCCTTCCATAGGAGCCCACCTCTATCCACCAGCTCTCTCATCTACTTCTACAAATTGAAGGTTCTCCAAAGTTGAGGCGATAGACGACTGTTTAAAGTGACTGCAAGTCGTCAAATTCTGATTATGAGCTCCCGTCAAGGCACCAACACAGAGTTGACACCCTTGGACCTCACTTGTCCCATCTCGAACAACAGTATGAATAGTAGAGTTATGCTTATAGAGTTAAAATCCCTCAAGAATGCTTTTTTGTATAAAGAAACTTATGAGGAAAAGTATATAAAACCACCCACAAGGAGTATCTGGAAAGTGTCTGAATTGTGCCTATCCATTCATGGTCTCAAGAAATCTCCAAAAGCATGATGTAATTGCTTTAGTGTTGTCCTGAAACAATTTGGCACGTCCTTGGGTGAAGCAGATCATTTTACAATTGTTCTTCTCGTGCGAACGTATTTCTCGGCTTCAAGCAATCCTCTGTTGTTATTTATATTAATGACGTGGTCATAACATCTGATAATGTGTTGCAAAGACTCCATAAAGCCTATTGATACGTGTAAGGATCCTTCTTGAAACCATTCATTGTTCCCTTGTGTTGTCACAAGGTCATGTTTTTTGCCAAATGTATTCTTGAATGCTTTTCGACCCAAAATAAAGATATGCACAGGTACCCTTTACCCATGTCTTATTTAGAATCAATGGCTCGAAGTGGGTGTGACGTAATATATCTTTCTAGTGACCGCTTTCAATCATTTGAGTAGAGTATGACAAACAAAAAAAGAATACTTTGAGTTCTAACAATCAGAAGACCTGGTAAAGGAGATGTCAGAGCGGAGGGAGCTTGAATGAGTAACTACCTGACTTTTATAGAAGAAGAAGCAAGGAATTGACCAAAGTGAACTTTTTACACATTAAAATATACTGGTCATGAAAGCAAAACTCCCGGATGAAAAGGAGGGCAAAGGATGTAGATGAAAATTTATGCATCACAGACCAACAGGAATTTCAGCCCATTATTTCAAATTATTCACATTCAGCATCAGAAAGACAAGCTTTGCTGTTGGTTCCTTAATATTTGATGTGTGTGTTTCAACTACAACCACCTTACAGTATTTTAGTCACATATGTCATCTAAGAATCTTAAAAATAGACAAATGTGCCTATTTTTGTCTTCATATAAATTCAATCTCCAAATTTGCCCCAGAAATCCAAAGTTTGCCTAATGGTGTATCATCTATATGTCTAATGTAGTAGCTTACATAACCAGCATACTCCTTCAGGAAAAGATACACAGAGAAAAATAGAAGCTGATGCACTTTCTTTTTACTGTTAAGTACACAAAAAAGAGAAATGGGATGGGAGAACAACTGTGTTCAACTAACACAAAGGTAGCAAACATAAGTGGGAAAAGAAAAACGCTGAATGCAAGAAAAGAAATCATCAAATAAGAAACAGGCACAAATACTTGGCCAAAGCTAAGTTTCATTTAACATCTACCAAGATTTTACACTGTCCCAATCATTTCATTCAACCCCTCTCACAATGTACAACCCACAAGAATCTCCATAAAATGAAACAGTGGCTCTTCATGAAAAATGAAACAGAGGCTGCACTAATCAAGAATCATCACTCTATTCCCAGTTTCCTACAGCAACAACATACACGATGTAGTCCCACAAAGTAGGGTCGGGGGAAAGTAGAGTGTAGCCACACCTTACCCCTACCTCAGAGGTAGAAAAGTTGTTTCCCAAAAAAATAGTCCAATGCAGTCCCACTTTCATTCTGATCACACTATTTGAAAAATCAGAATTCACCAGTGGCATAGCCAAAAATTTCATGAAGAGTGTTCATGTGTTGGATAAATAATTTTTTTTTTTTGACAATAGGTGCATCAAAATTTTAAAAAACTAAACCATGAATTATTGGCAATTGATTTTTTTAAATGAATGGATGCGTGTCAAAAATTTTAAAATCAAAATGCTAATATTTAGCACTAATGAATTCATATTTAATTTAATACAAAGTGAACTGACAGAGGAAAAAAAAACGAGCAAACGAGAGGAGAGTTTAGCCTAGAAAGAGATCACTTTTAGGCTTTAACCTTTCACCGGCCTCTGACAATGACAATGATAACAGTGAGACATGAAACATAGAGAGCAGAATCAGACAAGAATTGCTTGTGGAGTATTTTCGTTATCGATTTTATCAAAGTTGAAGAATTATTTTTAAGTTTTAATTAAAAAATTTGATGGAAAGTAAAAGAAAGTCGATGACACATCACGTGGAAATTGTTTGGCTATTGCTACTTATATTCTTTTTAGAGATTTTTTTGAGAAATTCAACCCTCTTAGCCACTTAATTATTGAATAAAAGGAAATAACGTTTCAAGATCTGTAGCATGTAAAAATAAAAATCTCTTATAAAAAGATCATAAAACCAACTAAGGATTATTAATCAATAACAATTCAAAGATTAACAATCCTTACATACACAAAATTGGTTACCTGTAGGGATCAAATTTATTGTTCGTCTTGGAGAGATCAAATAGGCAGGCTAGTTGTTGTTGCACTTCAAACAAAAACCGTGCAAAGTAAAAAATCAGCTACTGGGATTTGATCCAAAGTGAGTGGTAGTGCTAAGCTCTTCATGAAGACTCTTGACCACAGAGCTACCACATCAAGTTGATTTTAGGGTGTTCAAACTACAATGCATGCTAATATCAAGTAGCATTATACCTATATACACAATATAATTTTTCGACGAAGGGTGGCATTTGTGTGACCACTCTGGACGCACTGGCTCCGTCCTTGGAATTCACAACCCATAGAAAATAGAATCCCAGTTTCCTACAGCAATCAATCAAAGTACTTCCATATAGCATTACTTACAACTAGCTTAGGTGATCTAAACAAACTACACACTACCTAATCCTTAATAGACAATAAAGTTACAACCTTTGTTTCAACCAGCATTATATTTTAACTAAATGCCTCATACATTCCTTTGATTTGTTAAATACACTTCACAGCCTCATCTCACAAGCTAATTCTTCTCATATTAAGCTGAGGAAATGAAATACACATTGTAACTTGTATAAGCATCCAGCAATACCTGTGGCTTTATCCGATGCATCGTGATAAACGGGATCCTCCTCAGACACCGGATGAAGCACCTGGTTCGCCTTTGCTGGCTTTTTAGCTGAGCCATCATTACTCAAACTACCACCATCATCATCAGGAACACCATCTTTATCATCAGGGTATCTCACCACAATAATAGGGGAAACACAATGACGCACACAATAATCACTAACACTCCCAAGCCTTCCTTCCGTGCTTCGTCTCGATGCCCCAAACCCTCTACTCCCCATGATCACAGCACTCAACCCCAACCTCTCAATTTCCAAACACAACCTCTCCTTCATATCATGATCCTTCACAATACGAATCTTGAACGGAATGTTGGAATCCACTAACGGCTGTGCTAAGTCATTAGATTTCGTACTTGTAAAGTTGTCGAAATCCTCTTCCAATTTCTGCTTCGATTTCTCATCCGTCGTATCAATAGAGACGTCTATAGCTCCCCAATCAGCTCCGTAGAGAACGGATGTTGGTCGGACATGGAGGAGGATGACAGCGTCACCTGGACGGAGATAATTTTCTACAGCCCATTTCACGGCGTAAGCGCTTTCGTCACTGAGATCGACGGCGATACCGATCTTCCGATTAGCGCCGGATGTAGGTGTTCCCGGCGGGAAGCGAGGTGATGCCGGTTGATGCATGATGGCCGTAGGCGGTCGGTCGGATTCTGTTGGTGGCTTCTTCGGCGATGCCATATGCCCGAAAAAGTGTTCGACGAAATGTGTGAAAGAAAAGTGGAACTGTCGTATTAAAAGGTTACAATTTTGACGTCTGTCCGATCCTATTTGGATACTTTATACTCTCTCCGTATTTGTATCAACACCTTTGAACATATACGAAATTTTATAAAACACATTTTACACATTTATCAAATTGGAGATAAGTTGGATTCGATAAGAATATATTCAGGAATAATATTATTAATTTATCAAATTATTATATGTGATTGGATTTGAAATAGTGAAATTTGTTTTATTACATATGATTGAATTTCAAATTAATTTTTAAAATTCAACATCATACGTCAATTAACATGAACATTAAGAAGAAATATTAATATCAATTACTATTGCACCTCAACGAATTTTTAACATCTCCTCTCTCTTAGCCCAAACCTTCCCTCTCATTTAAATACTCATCTATTAGTAGTAATAATTCGACTAATATAGTTATTTAGATTCATATTATAAATGAATTACCGTAAAAATATTTTTTCTTAAAAACTTCTTTATTTTCGCAGTTAAATTTGAGATATTCAATTAAAAATGCATATAAATAAAAATTTTAGCTATTTCATCACATTCTTTGATCTTTAAAATAATTTATCCTTCTACGATACATGATTTATCAACTTAACAGCAGATTTTTTTCTTTTTTAACCTCTCGCTTTTCCCTTCTTGTCCACTTTGATTACCTCATCTTCCAAAATTAGTCTGATAAAATGGTGGGCAAAGTGATTTCGGCATTTTATGAATATCGCAAATAGATTTATGTTTTTTGAGTAAGCACCAACATTGCGGAATGGGTTAAAAATATAAAATTTTATCATGTGACGCAATGTATGCCGAGCCTATTTGAAATCTTTGCGAGTTGAAGTTAAACCCACACTGCACAAATTAATCCTTTAGCAGTGTTGAATCTGAGAGATATGGAACGTTTGATTATTCCGGAAATCGTTCAATCTTCGCTTCTTCCTGTTGTTCCTATCTGCATTCTCACTTGTACGTTCTTGGTCAAGTACACTGTTTGGTGTCAACGATCTAGAAGAAATTTCATCGACAGAAATTTCCCGCATTACACTCCAACAATTCAACAGTTCCTCCTGCATAAATAGTCGCCCACCAAAATAAAAATAGCACTCGAATAGTACATGTATAATTTATTGACTAACGATCATATATGATTTTCTAAAATAATTTATAAGCTTTAAAAATCTTTATTCTTACTTTATATTCGTGTCCATATTTAGAGATAATTGCATCTAAGAAAGATGAAACTTGCTCGGGAATCAACTCGTGAGCTGCACACAGAAACGCTGATGATGCTAATACTGATGGTTTGTACTTAACAAGCTTAATTTCTGCAATTAAGCACAAGATTAACGTTGATTAAACAAAAAAAATTAAAGATAGAGGTAATTAATTAGTGCTATTATTCATAATCAAACAGAGATTTCACAATTCAGAAATTAAGAACGAGAATAACGTTACCAAATTAAGATGAAATATTGGTAAAAATAACAGATGAGTATCACATTTTTGTGATTTTCATCCTAAATTGTTAGTATGTGTTTATGTTTTTCATCTGAATTATCTTTACCTATTTATCGAAATACATGACTTGTTTGTTGTACATTCTTTTTTAGAGTGAAAAATGGTGAACTATCATATGTTTTCGTTTTCACTTAAATTATCACAAATTATTTATTAAAACAAGCCTTGAAATTAATAACTCAACTAACAATAAGGATTGTAATGGAGTAATAAAGTACTCCTTAATTCTTAATCAAGGTCTTGGATATGAATCGCGCCTTTGTTAGGGAGAATTTTACCTCAATGTGAAACTTTCACACGCAAATTTTAATTTAGTCAAACTCTAATATAAATATTGAATACTGAATGAAAAATCAAAAAATGACTCAACTGCCATGTGAATGAAATTGAATTGTAAAACTAATTAGTGAGCTGACATGTCTTTCGGCGATTACATTCAAATACTTGGTCTTAGTCAATTTGGAGTGATTTTAATAAGTAATTGATAATATTTCAAATAAACAAAACTTAAATAATTTAACAATAAAACTCTAAAAAAATTAATTAGATGATATTGACAAATCATAAATCGAGCAGAGATTTCACAGTACGTTACCGTAGTGAGAGCAGAAGATGATATCTGAAGCTCGATCTTCGAGAGATTGACTCAATGACTCGTCATTACTGAATTCAAATAACGAGTTGTAATACTGCAGAAACGCAAAAGGCGTGATGGAACGTAACCGCCAATTGAGCGTTGTGAGAATCAAATTCTCCATCCGATGAATCAACTGCACATCGAAAATTAATCCTTCGTCGTCTCTCTGTTCAGCTTGATTCATCGATGAATTATTGTTGGATACTGGAATTATGATATGAGAGATCGATAAGTTGTTGATGTTCATCATCTTAGCAGCAAGCGATAGGCTAGCATTTACGAGAATCCGTACAATCCATGGCTTATTCTCCTGCAGATAAGCAAAAAAATCCATAAGATCTTCAACAATCTCATCATGAAATTCCTTCTTATACAGACATTGTTTCAGATTCTTCATATTAGTAAAATTTCCAGAAGATCTTCAACTAATTTCATTGCGAAATTCCGATGTTAAATTTCTGTTTATAGCAGATGTATATGCGGACATTGTTACAGATTTTTCATATGAGCAAAATCTTCAACTAATTTCATCGTGAAATTCACAGTTTAATTTCTATTTACTGCAAATACATATGCAGACATTGTTACAGATTCTTCATATAAGAAAAAATCTTCTACTAATCTCACCGCCAAATTCACATTTTAATTTCTATTTACTTATGCAGACAAAGTTTCAGATTCTTCATAATAATATTTCCATAAGATCTTCAATTATTTCATCGAGAATTTTATTTTTTTTTAATTTCTCTTTGCAGAATATCCATATGCAGCCGCTGATTCCAAATTTTTCATTCGCCAGTTCGCCTGACTATAAATTTCAATAAAATATTCAACAGTTCCATCGCGAAATTCAATAATTTCTCTTAACAGTTGTTTCAAATTCTTCATTTGCTTATGTTAACGCGATGAGCTGATGAGATAAATTACCAGAACAACTTGCTTGGATAGGAACCGATCGATGTAATTGACAGCTAGATATGCAGTAAATCGATCGATACCGTAAGAAACCTGTGCCTGCAAAAAAAAAAAAAAAAACTAAGAACAAAGTGAATTAAACGAAATTGAATTAGCACAAATTAGTTAAGGATTTAGAACAGTATTTTTACTTGAGAAATGAGAGTGAAGGAGTGATGACGAATGGAAGATCGAACGTCGGTGGACTTGAAGGACGGCGTGTGATCGGACTCGGCGGCGAAGAGAGCTGAAACGGCGGCGGCGTTGTCGGCGGCGTCTCCATCGAATCCCGTCAATGGATTCTCGAGATCGAACTTCATGAATAAATTTTAAAGTTTCTGAGAGTGTGGGGGAAAAAATAAACAGAGCAGAGCAGGGCTTCCATATGAGGACTAAGTATTTATACCCACGTGAACAGAGTTGGAGCCAACTTGGGACGTCCCTCCGGCAGAGAATTATCCTATTAATATACTATTAAAATTAATTTTTATGTATACTTAATTGATGTTAATTTTTTTTTAAGAAATTTGTATGTTTATCTTTTTAAATTTGAAATTTAATTAAAATTTTGAATCTATCATTGCTCAAGACAATTAAGGGACGAAATTAGGAGTACACTAAATTAGATTTCATCTAAATTTCTGCAGCGAAAAAGCTACGCAATATACAAGATCAAACTTTTTAGTTTTTGTAAGGTTGATTAGACAGATTATAAGATATATATACGATAGATAGTACCTATTATTCTAAATATAATTATTTTTTTAAAAAAAACGTAATATATTGATGGTTTTTAAATGGAGGCATTTTGTTAAGAAGGTGGTGGGCTTATGAAGAATCGGGTTAGAATATTGGATAGCTAGTAATTTTAAAATCTAGTAAAAATACTAATTTCTTTGCCTCGAATAAAAGTTTTACTATATTGAAATATGAAATGTAGATGGTGATGATCACCCAGAGAATACACTAGCACCCTTGATAGGCCCTCTGAAACTCGCCAAAACTAGTGAAAACTTAGGTCGGTCAATTCTCCATTCATCCGACTAAGGTATGGAGAATGACGTCAGCCTCACAACCTTCTCCCTCTTATTCCCCTATTGGAATAAGGTAAGACAGTTTGCTTAAGTTGTTCAACCATTCCTTAGATCAATATTTATAACTTATTGTGATATCTCTATCGTGTCAAAAAGGGGCATCAAGCAAGACATAGCTAACGACATAAGAATCGACTTAACATTAGCAACTGATACATTAAGTTTTCATTATGAACAGAATCTTAAAAAAGAGCAAAATCACATAAAGATTATTTCTCGAACTTGAATTCATGATATATTCATCATGCAACAACAAACTTATCAGTTACTTCATGATTATTCTTCGTTTATTCTAAATTCACTTGAACCAAATTACAAGGTAACATGAGAGAAATTTAAACCCAAAATTATTTAACATTATATGTTTTTCTTTATTTATTTTAAAATAAATTTTTACACATAAGATTTGTAAACACTAAGGCCATTCACATGATTCTTGAAGAGAGTGGGTCAAGTCATTCATGGGTGGAAAGTCCTATTCTCTTGGAGCTTTGTGCCCCATTGAAATAAATAAGTCCTAATATTTTTAAATTTTTTATTCTATATTCAGTATTTATATTAAAAAAATAATTTAAATTTACATCACAAGATCTTATTTGAAGATAAAGTGCATTTTATCAAAAGCAAACGTTCTATATACTTAAATTTTAAATTTTAAATCTTTAATTAAAGATGAAAAATATTAATTATTCTATCATATTTTTTATCTGTTTCTAGTATTTTCTATTTTTGAGATTGGTATATCTTGAGTTGAGAGTCTTTCAAAAATAGTCATTCTATTTTTATGAGATAAAAATAAAATTAATATATATTTATCTCTTCCAAATGATTAGACCTCACCTATATAATTTTATCGAAAATATTGTTGTTATTAGATTTTTTTTATGGTACATAAATTTTATTTTTACAAAGAAATGTGTGACAAACGTGAGTGCAATTAATATATGAAGTTGGGAATTATAGTATACATAAAGGCAGACAGTTTGGGATACCAACATGTCATCGTGTCATATATAGGAAATTTCCCATATCAAAATCTGCATTTATGTCATCCATGACCTGTTATAATCATTTCAAATGTATAGTGTATACATATATATATTCCCTAAAATGCTTTTAAACGTTATAAAAATTGTATCGGGTTTATTGAAATTGTTAGTGTCATCGTTGCGAATGAATTCATAGAGCTTTTGTCAAAAATATGCCTAAAGTTTCGGTGCTTAAAAAATTTGTAGGCTAACATCCATAAAAATTTGAGAAAATCATTGAATTTATGTTTTATGCTTCTAAACGCTGTAAAAATCAAGTCGGGCCTACTAAAATTATCAATGATGGTGTTGCAGACGATTTTATAGAGTTTTCATGGAAAAATAGGCGTGGAGCCCCGATGCTTAAAAAATTTATAGACTAACACCCATAAAAAATTAAGAAAATCATCAAATTCCTGTTTCGTACTCCTAAAAGCCACAAAAAACACATCATGCCCGCTGCAATTATTAGAGGCGTCGTTGCAAACAATTCCACAGAGTTTTTGCGAAAAATAGGCCTGGAGCCTGAAACATATAAATAGATAGATAGAGAAAAAGAGAGAGAGAGATAGTTGTCGTGAAAAATTCGTGTATTAAAAAGCCAATGCAATAAATAGAGTTGTTCATTGTCTTCTTAATCAGAGGTCTTAATTCTGAGTTTTGAATGTAATGAACTCTAAAGGGTGCAATTTAGATTAACTGAATTTCAATACGAGTATCAAAATAAAAAATCAAACAAAAGTATGTGTGTGTATATATATACACACACTTTCCTTTGTACGTTTTAAGAGTGGAAATATTTAATTTTAGTTATGAAATATAGATTTTTCAACTTTCTATATTTAAAAATTGTTGTTTTCATCTCTTTTAAGTTATCATGTCGTAGCTTTCGAAAGTCAATTTAATTAATTTTTAAAATTAAATAAAATTAATTAATGTAATATTTTAACATAAAAATTAAACTTTCAAAAACTATTTTAAAAAAAATATTACTGATTGCAACTTTGTTTATAAATAACATTTTCTTGTAGAATTATCAAAGTAGATCTTTTAGCCATTTTGATTATTAGAACTCACTTTCACAATGTATATAATCAACTTAAAAATTAAGCTATGAATGGTAAATAGAGGAAGTTTCCATCAAGTACAAATTTACAATTTATAATTAGAAATATGTGGGGTAGGTGAATAAAGTGTTTGTTATGAAAATATTGAAAAATTTTGTCTATAATTAGGTGCAATCAATTATTTGTAGTATGAAATCTTTTGAATTAACTAATATATGTTTAGTTTTAATTCAACAGTATTTTTAAGATGATTTAAAGATTTTTTTTGTATTTCTTAATAAAAGTAAGCTAGTTGATCAAAAAACTTCCACTCAATAGGCGAATGACTTTTTGAAATCCATGCCCCAGGTTTCATCATTCTTGATTTTAGCTCGATTTCTATGTAAATTTCTTTTTAGAAAGAAGGCCAGTTGGGTCACAGACCCCAACCAAGGGAGTGATTACACCTTTGTGGCCAGGAACATCCAAAACCAACTCCAAAGTTCCAGGGGAAACCGAAGTCAAGTAAAGTTAAGCCGAGTAATTAAATAACATATATTAAGACTAATGAAAATATCAGAGTGATGGTGTGAATTTTGATTTACTATTTTTACCATGTCAAATATAGGTTGGAGACATGCACTTCAAAAAAAAAAAAAAAGCTCTTGATCAGTAATAAATCTTAAAATTGACTCGTGAATTATAATAATAAGTCATGTAAAACTTAGTTTAATAAAGTATTAATCGATAGTCCAATTATTCCAAGGACTAGCTTAATTCGAATGGAACGATAATATAATTGTAAGGATCAAAAAATTATATTATTTAAAGTGTACAAAATATTTTTATTAGAATAAAACTTGTGAAAGAGATTGTACTTATAATAATCTAGGCTAATATGATCAATATCACACAAAAATATAAAAATATTTTTGAACTAGGTTATAAACTCAACAAAATCTTACAATATACTATATATATTATATTATTTCACTATTTTTTCTGGGACCATTGATCAGTCACTTATTTTATAAGACATAATGATGAAAAATGGGGGCACCATTAAAGATCGATGCACGTTAGTCGAAGCAATGTCACGTAATATCGTCATGTCTAAAAATTTTATTCAACACCCATATATATGAATATACTTATAACGTCGAATGTTCGATATGATCATTTGATTAAAAAAATATTTAACTGATCATTTTTGGTACGAATTGAAAAAGAGGAAAGGATCAAAATAGTTTATTATCTTTGAAGTTAAAATCAAAATCATTCATATTCTTTTACTTTGAAACACTAATAGTATGCAATGTTTACAAGAAAGACTATCATCATCATCAACATACCCTAGTGCCTCGAAAGGCTTCCGCTCATTGCGGGATGAGAGGAGATCGAATGTACGTAGCTTAACCCCTATGTTTAAAAACATAAAGCGGTTGTCTCAAGAAAGACTAAAATAGTTCATTATCTTTAGAGTTAGACTCAAAATCATCCATATTTTTTAATTTAGATCACTAATAGTACACAAAATTTACTACAGTGGTGCAATTTTGGTCATCTTCCAATTTTTTTGTTAAATTTTAATAGAATATTTTTTACTTTAAATGTAAAATACCATTTTCCAATCACCTAAAAAACATGATAAAGTTATTAGTAACCAATAAATTTTATAATTTTTTCACACTAATATATCTATATTTTGAAGATATAAATTTTTTATCGTTTATTAAATTTGATCTTGTATTTGATTTGAAGATATAAAAATAAAAAATTTCACCATTTATTGAATTTGATTTTGGTGAAATGGTGAAATTTTTAATTTTAATTTTTACATATTGAGTTCATTTAATTTCAATAAATGGTAAAATTTTTAATTTTTATATCTTCAAATCAGATACAAGATCAAATTTAATAAGTGAGAAAAAATTTATATCTTCAAAATATAGATATATTGGTGTGAAAAAAATTATAAAATTTATTGATTACTTATAACTTTATCATATTTTTTAGGTTATTGAAAAATAGTATTTTACGTTTAAATAAAAAATATTCTATTAAAATTTAACAAAAAAAATTAGAGGATGACCAAAATCGCACCACTGTAGTAAACATAGTGTACTATTAGTACTCCAAGTAAAAAAATATTGATAATTTTGAATCCAAATTTAAAAATAATAAATTATTTTAACCCTTCTCATAAATAATATATATTATTAGTACTCCAAATAAAAAATATAAATAATTTTGAATTCAAATTAAAAGATAATAAACTGTTTTAATTCTAAAAATTTTAGTGGTAGCTTCTTTTTGGCATGCAAGTTGTCTATAAAAGACTATACATTTTTGTATGATATTTATTCTCTTTTCTTTTTCTTGTTTTAAGTCAATCATGTCTCTTACAAAATGATATTGTTTGTAAAATTTATTGATATTTGTGAAAGTAAAAGTTCAAAATGATTTTGTCAAAGTACTACACTCTTTTATCTTTTTTTTAAGTACAATTTTCATATAATAAACAATTTATTTTAAGAATTATTAGTTGACTTGATCAATTATATTGTGTTATAATTTCTCCATAATTACAATGTGGTAATCACTATCTTTTTATTTTAATCACTCGATATTTGATGCCTGCATTAGAGTTCGACTAATCTGGATTCGTGTGGCTTAGAACTCAATTAGGGGAAAGTACTTCCTATCAAGAATTTTTTCATATCTAGGCTTCAACATAAGATCTTTGATTAAGAAAAAAGTAGTCTTTTTTACTGTACCACATTCTTTGATAGTAATTACAATGTTGTAATTACTATCTAATGTTTGAACAACTACAAATATAGACAATTCTTGAATTTATGTAATATATATCACAATATAAATAATTTTTTAAATCATTAGATTATTTATATCTGTTATAGCACGTAACATATTTACTTTCAAATTTGGATTTTTAAATTTTAAAGACATTTCTGTATGAATATCTTTTGAAGAACCAAGTCTCCATCGTCGAAGGTCGTAGTGGATTAAAAGATTAATAAATTTCAAATCAATGAGTATTATTCAAATTAATGAGTATACACCCTTTAATTAATGAGTATTATTCAAATTAATCAGATTAATAAATTTCAAATATGGATGTTTAAACAAAAATGTGTTTCACAAGTTTGTATGTGGATTTTCATCAATCTCGAATGGAGTCAAAAATTTATTATTTTTTGGCTTTGAGATATGATGGAATAAAGGAAAATGCTTCTTTAAACTGTCTGCGCTTCTTTTAATTGTGAAGTAGCAGTTAGTCAATGAAACTCTAGACGCTCATCATGGGTCATCCGAAAATAATCGCACTATGTTTTTAAACATAGAGATCAAACTGCGTACATTCAACTTTTCTTTATCCCACAATAAATGCAAGCCTTTGAGATATTAGGATAATGTTGTTGTCTTAAATTTGTATGTGGTCAAGGACAATAAGACAAGACAATGGTGAGTTTCTTTATCTTCACGCTTTCACCCTATGAAGATAACACATCATGATGTATCTTTTATAGGAGTCTCTCTCTTTTATAGTGCATCACTTTTCTCACTTTATTTATTGTTTGTAATTTCTTTTTTTCATTGTTATTTTACATTAATCTATATAATTCATATTTATAAGTTAATACATTAGGTTTATATTTTTGTACGTTAATAAAATTATATATAAATTGATATTGAGTAACATACTTTAACTAACGTATATTGGTTATATATTGCTGATATATTCATCGTTTTCAAATTCTGAATTTGTCTCTAGAGTCGTTAGAAATGAAAATTATATTGTCACCCAAATATTGCAAATGACGGTTGCATGATGACAAGCTTACCTCATGCAATGAACTCCCACTTGAGAGGAAATTAGTGTAAAAATTAGAGGAGGTGTTTGGTATAGTTTGGAATGGTGAATATTTTTCTAAAAGTATTTTTTTTTTTGGAAAATAAGTAAAAATTTTATTCCATTTTTAGTGTATGATAAGTAGGTAAAAATAAATTTATTTCAATAATATTTATACGTAATCTAGTAAAATAGATATAGAATGAAGTGGGGAGCGATGGTGGAGGGCCTAATATTTTAACTAAACTTTGTTACTTACACATTGACATATATACCACCAAATAAGGTATTTTGGTATTTCCACAATAATCTCGATCACATAATTATTGAGCCAATTTTATCACTAAATTAGAATCGTCTCCTATTATAAAAGGATCTAACATTTTATCTACATATAAAAAAATTATATTCACTTTTTTTATGCATATAATTTGTCCTTGATGGAGCCAAAGATTTACTATTTTTTGGCTTTAGAGTATGATGGAATAAAGCAAAATGACTTTTTAAACTGTCTGCGCTTCTTTCAATTGTTAAGTAGCAGTTAATCAATGCAACTTTCGACGCTCATCATGAGTCATCTGAAAACAGTCGCGCTATGTCTTGCGCTATGGACAGGAACCCTTGAGGCATTGGGGTAATGTCTGTTGCTTTTCGTTGTTTATAATTTGTCCTCGAACGGGATTCAATTGGCCCCCTTGTCTCAAGCTAGCTCCGCCAATAATCACGATGCCCTTTAAACGTAAATTTCGAAACAAATCTAGGCTTTTAAAAATGAATGGATAATATGTAAAATCTCCTTTTTATTAGGGTTATATACATATGTTTAACCACCATAAACACAAAAAATGAATATTCTTGATGCTTTTTTTTAAGAATCATTAACTGTTTTTCGGACAGTTAAAAGTAAATGGTAACTAATAAATTTGAAACAAGTCCACTAAATGATGACTTAATTTTCATTGCATATATATATTATGTTCTTAATTTATAGAATATTTATTCATGCAAACTTTTTTTTTTAAAAAAAAAAGTTCAATTCTTTGCTTTTTCTTCATGACTCAAACATGCATAATTTACTTTCCTTTCTTTGCACTCAAAAATCCTCAATGGAAAAAATACATCTTTATATATTCATTATTGATTAAAAGATTATCTCAATTTTCATGTTTAATTAAAATGTCTTGAT
The DNA here is from genome assembly GCA_025642045.1 of Solanum sejunctum. NCBI lineage: Eukaryota > Viridiplantae > Streptophyta > Magnoliopsida > Solanales > Solanaceae > Solanum > Solanum sejunctum. Next base: position 1,280,901 of record JAOTQJ010000072.1, on the reverse strand, counting down.
GTATATTGCATTCTCTTGCACTTTGTTTTCATAATTTTGAGAAATAAACCAACCTTTATGCATACGCAACATTCTCTAGTGGTTCATTCATCTGATCGTAAACTAAGATTGCTTTTGTTTCTATAATATTTTCTTCATTAGTCGTATATTTCTCATGGAACTGTATTTTTTTATCCAAGATTAATCTTTTTTCGATTTTACTTTTTGTAACTTTCATTCTTTCATATAGAAATATGAAGAACTAGGGTCGCTTTTGATTCTGCAATATTTTCTCAAAATTTTTCGCTCGAGATTAATCTTTTCGATTTTATTTTACATTTTTCGTTCTTCCTATAAAGGATCATCAAAATAGGATAAACTTTTGTTTTTGCAATATTTTCTTCATCATGACATTATTTTTGCTCATGGAATTATATTTTTCATACAAGACTAATTTCTTTTTTTATTTTTAGTTTTTTACAATTTCTTCCCTGCTAATGATTATTCAAAAAAAGTAGGTAATAAAACCTAAAAATAAAATAAAATTATATATAGAAAAAAGAAAGATGTTGTATATTTCTAGAATATTGGGATATCAAAGTGTGATTCATCAAAAGCCATTTCAACTACTTATAAGAAATTGGCATAAGCAAAGTTTTAATTTAATTCCAGTATCATGGGAAAAACCAAAAATAGGATGGACAAAATTAAATTTTGATGGATCATGCAAATGCAAAACAGGAAAATCAAGCATTGGAGGTATTTTCAGGAACCACGAGGCCGAATTTCTACTAGGGTATGCTGAATCAATCGGGAAATCCAACAGCACAATTGCTGAACTGACAGCTTTAACTAGAGGTCTCGAGTTAACACTTGAAAATGGTTGGAACGAAGTGTGGCTCGAAGGCGATTCTAAGTCTTTGGTTGAAATTATTGCACAAAAAAGAGTTGTTAGATGTGTTGAAGTGCAAAAACAAATTAATTGTATAAATTTACTTATTCCTAAAATTAAAAGTTGTATAGTAACACATATTTTTAGGGAAGGAAATAGAGCTGCTGATAAATTTGCACAATTGGGACATCATATCAAGAATCCACAAATTTGGAGAAATAATCCTCCTAAACAACTTCTTCGTATCGTAAATGAAGACGCTCAAGGTAAGATATTTTTTCGTAGAAGATAGGTATTTGGTGGTCGAAATAACCTTAGTTCACGTAGGATTCGAAGAAGGGTTTAACTCGATTCTCCAAATGCTAAAAAGGATATAGAAAGGAAAATTTATTTCATTTTGTTGTATAATTTTTTTTTTCATATGTATTTAAGATAGGAAACAATCTATTAATTGGTCATATTGTATTTATTATACATAATTGTTGTAATCCTAAGTGTTTCCTAAAGAACTTTTGTATATTGTTTTCATTCTTTATATTTGCATTTAAAGAGTTAGTGGCACATAAATTATTACAATGGAGCAATATAAAAATATGAAATGGTTTTTATATTACATGATGAGGATATATGGAAAATAGGATGAAAATAAAAAGTGGTATACATATATACATATATATAGTAACATGTGTCATGTATGTAGTGCACAACAATTTAGAAACAATCAAATTGCACAAATAACAATAACATACTCAGCGTAATTCCATAAGTGAAATCAGAAGAAGATTGAATGCACGCGAACCTTATCACTACCTCGAAAGGTAGAGAGGTGGTTTCCGAGAGATCCATAGCTCAAGTAACACATATCAAAGTATGTCATGGATGTAGTGCACAAAAATTTAGAGACAACCAAATTGTATAAATAACAATAATATACTCGGTGTAATTCCATAAGTGAAATCAAAAGAGGATTGAGTGTATGCAAATCTTATCACTACCTCAAGAGGTCGAGAGATGATTTCATAGAAACCCTTAGCTCAATTAACACATATCAAAGCAATTTAAAAATGATAATGCAGAAATAAAGAGAGGATATAGTAAGCAATAAGCAAGGCATACCAAACAAACAACAACATCATTACCCCAATGCCTCAAAGGCTCCCGCCCATTGCAGGGTAACGAGGGGTCGAATGTACGCAATCTGACCCCTATGTTTAAAACATAGCGAGACTATTTCCGGATGACCCATGATGAACGTCGAAAGTTGCATTGACTAACTGCTACTTCACAATTGAAAAAAGCGCAGACAGTTTAAAGCGTCATTTTGCTTTATTCTATCATACCCCAAAGCCAAAAAATAATTAATCTTTAGCTCCATCTGAGATTAATGGAAACTAAAGGAAGGCATACCAAAGCATTTCGAAAACAAGGATCGATAACAGCAGTCAAATAATGAGATAATCGAAACACAAGAATTTTATATCTGCCTAAAATTTAAAAAATTAAAAAAGACAACTCATAAGTTTTGTTCTTTCAACAGCTTAACAATAGCAGCTTCACACAAAATTGTATTTTTCATTCAACAAAAACTAGAAAAATTACATACATTGAGAGGAAAACTGTAGGGATGAGAACAAAATTTCAACATCTTCATCTTTCTTTCTCCCTAGATAAAACTAATAAAAGAAAGAAAAAAGGAAAACGAAAACGAAAATGAAAACTTAAAAATCAATGAATCACCTTAGGAAGATATTACACTTCCTTTCGCCATTGCTTGCCGCAAGTTTCAAGCTCCAGAGGTCAGTATTATTCGCGCTCGATATATGTACAAAGGATATTTTCCCTAACAAAATCTTGTGAGGCAGATATGTTGCTAGCTAAATGGTTAAAATGTAAACTAGAGAAATGATTTTGGTCTTTGGGGGCTAAAATATACATTTGTGTGTCATATCATGATTCACGAGACGATTCATTTGTAGTAAAATGAGGGAAGTTTCATGGAGCCATGACCTGTTCGATTGTGTAGGAAAGATCCTTTGCCCAGTCGGCTTTGAGAAGTAATGTCTGTAGTGTGCGCATTATATTATAATCTGGATCAAGTTTCCGTTGCCAGCCCTGCAGCAACAAGATAAACAGGGTCATGTATAGTACAGAAGCAATAATTTCATTCAGTTTATTCCCTTTGTCGTCCATAGGCAGAGGTGACGAAGGATATGGTCAAGTAAGCATTGATAGTATTGTGCATTTGTAGTTTCAACCCTATAGAGGTACTTTAACTTTAAAACGTATCAGTCAACCTGATCTATTTATTTGTCTAGTTTTGATTTGGCACAGAGTTTTTAAGTAAAGAAACTTTTGAATTTTGTGGTCTTAAACTAAAAGTTATGTAAAATGTACCAGACTTCCCTTCAATCTTTGTGGTGTTAAACATGTCACATGGAAAGTTGGAACCAAAGAATTGCCAAAAAGGGAAAGAGGCAGTCCTTTTGAAACAGAGGGATAGCTACTTAGCAAAATTATAAGTTTAATTAATAATGAGTAACGGGTCAAAAACACACCCCAAGTAACCCCTTTTTTTTGAGTTTCTTACCTGAACTACTAGGTGTTCACTCCTACCTGAACTATCATCAACTATTTATTAAAACACACGTCAACTATAAATTGTTCAATAGGAAAAGCGAACAACAGATAGTTGAGGTGTTCTTCGATAAATAGTGGTAGTTCAAGTAGGAAACATGCATGCTTGATAGTTCTGATATGAAACTCAAAAAATCAGGATACTTTAGGTGTGTTTTTGACCTTCACTCATTATTTATTTACAATCTAATATAAGCTCAAGTGATATAGGAAAAAACTACCTCCAGGACTAAAGTGGTAACCATCGCAGTGCACACGTTGCCATCAATGTTTACTCTGTGACGCCTAACTTGTTCAAGTAGTTGCGTCATGCAGTCCCCAGGATGGACTAAATCTCCTTCCGGAGTCCCCCAAAAATCAAAGGACTCTTTCACTTCCTGTTTAATAAGAAGACAGAGACTAAATATTGTCAGATACAAAGAGGAAAAAAGGTATTGTTCATATAACTAGTGTTTTAAGATACCAAAACTCGCACAAATTCATAAGCAAAACAGATATACTGGCAGTGGTCATAAAAAGGCGACTATACAGAAAATCAATAACATTCCAAAAGACTATTCCCTCCATATTGGAACTAAGAGAGTGGCTGGTTGAAGAGAAAGGGAGCCTAAAATCCAGGGAAACAATGTCTTCAAACCATTAGACTTCCATGTAGGGGGAGAGTGGTTGCAATAAATCTCCAAATCCATTTCCGGTACCGGGTAGGATTCACCAACCGCTAGACACGCCCATAAGACAAAAGTAATACGAATGGATCATGACTATTCAAAAGAGCCAAGCATATTGGAACACTGTTTTGATCCTGCTGACAGGAGCAAAGGACGGTCTCCTTCGCCTATGTGCATTATGTACGAAGAAAGGAGCCTCCTGAAATATCCAAAAATTTATAAGGAAGGAAGATGTGAAGAGTTGATAAGAAACGATCACAAGCTTCTGACGGTCCATAAATCTTTTCTTGAACTTTGCACCAAATCACCCCCACCCTCCAGACAAAAAAAACTAAAAAGACCAGATGCAAAGTTTCACTCTGATAACCTATTTCATTTATGTATAAACTTCTCTTTCTTTTTTTGGTGAATATTAAAACACAGCACCAGATATTACAAGGCTGGGGGTCTAACCCGTTGAAGGTATTAACATAGGGGTAGCAGGGGTATTAGTAGCAGTACTGATATTTGCAACCCGTTGAAAGTTGGATAAACGCTGACTAGTACAAAACGATGAAGAGCTTCTATGATTCGTCCATCTCCGGAAAGACATTCCTATCCTATCATCTTCAAGAGAAGCAGCAACCAATGACGGAGGTAGCTCAAAAAATTGTATCATATTTGCATGAGTACTTGCAGTGTTTAGCCCTATCTAAGATAGTCTGTCAGCCAAAACATTTGCTCCCTATTAACTTCTCTTTCTACAATTTCCCCAATGATGTAGGAAGTTTTGGAAAACAATAGATCATTTTTAAAGTGACATTTTAGCAGTCCAATGATGTTATAAGAATCCATGTTTTCACCATTCATTATAACTAGAGCATTCCAAGAGATAAGCAGCAAACGAGCTGATTTCACAATTATCTACACCGGTAGAACTGATCAAGTCACCACTATCTCGGTGCATCAGATCTTCCGGACACTATGAACACAGAGAATGCAATTGGATTTGGTTCTGCAGGATGCTTATAAGAAGTGGTCACTAGTTGCTGTCACTTGTAAGGAGATGGATCTTACATTGACTACAGTGTCCAGTAATTATGATCTTCTATATATAGTTCTAGGTTGTGCTCTTCCTGTGAAACCAGCGTCGAGGAAAGGACTAAAAAGTTGCAAGTCGTAACCCTGAGTAGAAGACTACATCATGATGGCAAGAAAAACAATAGCAATGTTCTGGCACATCACATCCTAGTTTTCCTTATCCCTTTGACTTTTCTCTTCTAATTGGTTTAGCATGCTCTTTTATCAAAAAAGAAATGAACTTTGGCATGCTCTTCTATCGAAGGTATACATTCAGGACAATTCCCTAATGCTGACACACAAAAGGCACATTGATGAACTTCCTAAAAGAGAATAAGTCATTTAGAGAACGAGGAAACCACATCTTCACACCCGTATATTGGAGATTCAGCCAAATTTCTCATGAAGTAACAACCCGCATAACAATTCTAATGGTGTTGCTTCATTGAACTTCAGTTTTAAGAATAGCTAATTAGTCAAAGTACTTTGGTTAACCCAGTCAAACAACAAAAGTCACCATGTAAATAGAAACAAGCATATACAAGTTTCTAATTCAGGCAAATGACATGATTTTCAAGGAGTTACACGACGGCCATGTGATGATGCATCAAATAGATGCAAGGGTGGATGCTCAGTAGGTCCTTGAGTGACAGATTGTGTTCTGAGTCTTTGAGAATCACCTTGAAATAGAACAGAAATTTTGAATGAGTAAAATATTCACCTTAATGAAGGCATCTGGATCAGGGCAATTCTGCTTCTTTGACAGATTTAGAGTGCACCGTGCTGCAGTGGTACCATCTCGACGAGCAACAGCCTTAAAGAATTCAAGCAAATTCAACTTATCGTTCTGAGAAAGTTCAGCAGTCATGCCTACATCAAGGAAAATCACATGGGGCTTTGACTTGAATATACGTTTCTGAGAGGACTTGTGCTGTGATACACGGACAAGAATATTTCCTGGATGCATGTCTGCATGCATGAAGTTGTCAACCTGAAAGAAAGAAGTGTACCTTAGGTCCACTGGTAAATTATCTCTCAGACAAGCACACACATCTCCGCTTTCCATTTATTATGTCAAGTTTACATCGAAGCTTTCACATAATATATGAAATAACATGAAAAGAACCACATGAAGAGCAACAAAATAGCAAAGAACTCAGCTCTCTGCCCACGCTCAATAATAAGTAGGTTGCCACTTGTGCCACTGTACTGGCTACAGCCTATATCTCAAAGTGAGAGTTTATTTGAAAGCAACTTTGAGAGAATTAGGGTGAAGCCAGTTACTAGTGAGCTCCTTTTACACCAGACCATATTGGAAGAAAGTAATGTCATGATGTGGACAAATGCTGTTCATTATCTTGTGCAGAAGAAACAGGAGACGAACAAAAAGGAATATATCTGAACAACCAACAATATATCCACATGCATAATGGATGGAGACATCAAGCAAAAGCATATAAGGTATCTTTCCACAAACATATAACATTATTTGCTCTTAGGGGTCATTTGGTAGAAGGTATTAGAGAAAATAATACATTCATTAGCTTTGCTATTTATCCAATCCCTTGTTTGGTAGTGTTTTCAACCTATGTATAACTAATATACACTTTATTCCATATTATTCTTAAACATAGTAAACATTGTCGAAAAGAAAAATCGTTTACATAGAAAAACTATGGCAAATATGGGGTACTATTTCTATTCTAATAGGACTATTCGATACTATCTCTATTCTAATACACCTTATTTATTTAATACAACAAACCAAACGGTCAGTAAAAAATAGTGACCATATAACTATCCCAGCATTACTTCTTTGAGAAGAAGGTAACCAAAACTAATTCCAACATTATTAATACACCATATTCAGTACCGCTTTATAAACGTTACCAAGCAACCCCTTAAAAGTGTATAGACCCTTGTGTCCAATACTCATCTAAGATTTACATTTGAAAAAGAAAAAAAAGGAACCAATAACACTAAGGAATATCAAATAAGCTTTGTTTATATCATACTTTAATAGTGTCTTCAGAATGTGGAGAAGTATTGGAGAATCTTGTCCGTAGATTTGAGTAAATCCAATTACATTATACAGTAGAAACAATAGAAGGATGAATTGAAGTAACTGAATGTAGACCCGCTTTCGGATCCAATTGCAGTTAAAATTTTATCTTCTAGCTTTCTTGGAAAAAAAAGGATACATTCTTTGTTGCATCTGACCCATAAATTTTTTTTAAAAAAAAAGGACAAAATTTTACGAAACCATTACTGTAAGATGAACCACAAACAAATCCATGATAAGAAAAGCAATTCGAACAAAGTACATCAAAGAAAAACTTACCAGAAGCATCTTGAGGAGTGCATGAGTTCCAATATGAGCAAGTGCACTCTTAAGTCGCTCATGACCCTGAAGTTCATCAACATAGTGGGCAACACTTTCCCCTTCCTCAAAAGTTTCCACCAGCACGGCAGGATGTACTAATGGATAAACAGGCTTAGGGAAAGAGACATTTTTCCATCTTCGAAAATTATAAATAAAACGACTTAGATGGGCAGCTTCTCTTGCTAGGTCAACTTGTGACATCATAAAGACAGCAAATTGCTGCACACTTTCATCCAATCTAAGCCACTTAAGTGACGGTATGAACCCTGATATTTTTGCAACTATATTGATAATCTCAAAGTCTCTTTTTATTGATTCACCAACTCCACAGTGTCTAACCTTCACAGCCACTTTCACAGGCTTGATCTCACGACCAGGATATCTAGACTTCAAGGTAGCACGATGCACTTGAGCTATACTTCCAGATGCTACAGGGGTCTGCTCAAAATCGTCAAAAATCTCGATAAGTTTGCGACCAAAAGCTTTTTCAACCGCTTTTTTAGTGTAGGCCCAGCTATGTTCGGGAGCTTTTGAATGAAGCTTTGACAGCTCAGTACACAAGTCTCTCGGGAACAGATCCGGCCGTGTAGCCGCCCATTGGCCCCATTTTATAAATGCTGGACCTGCTCTTTCAAGAGTACGGTGAACAACCTGAAGCCATATTTTCCTGAACCCAGGTCCCAGAACTTCTGCAAATGGAGCCATTGCAATGCTTGGAGAGAACAGGATTGCCAAATAAAAAGCTCTCACCAAAAGAATAACACCTTCAAATGCTGAAAGGATTAGTTGAGTAAATAAGGCATGACTATCTTCTGCACGTAGATAAAATCTATTCCTTGCCGTGGAAAGCTCCACAACCGGCAGGGCCTCTGCCTCTGCCACTGCTACTTTCTTTCCATACCTTAAGGCAACTATACCTGGAACAACAACCGCAGAACGGCACAAAGCCAAACTAACTGCTTGAGCAATTCTACTTAGTGGCATAAAAGTTCTTCCCCTGTAAAGAGAAATCAGTAAGAACCTCTTCCAAGCAAGTCCGGCATGATGTGCTTTAGGATTGCTGAACCAAGTGGCTGACTGTATCTTGTGAAAATTGTTGCACACATCGTTTTGTACTTTGCACCCAGTAAATGAAGCATATCCTCTAGCAGAAGATGTGTATTGCCCATAAAATCTGTACTTTGAAGAACATATCCCAACCCTAACCAGCAATCCATGTTTTTCTCCTAAATAGGCACTTCTGTGACTTTTTTCAAGGGATTGTGCAACTCTTTTAATACTACCAATTCTAAAGAATCTGCATTAACACTCAAAAAGTACAAACGCAAGTTACAAAAGGCATTATGAGACAACAAAGGACCAAGGTAATTCCAAAGCAATCCAAGTACTATTAAAATAACAGATACACGAAAACAATATCCATTAGGAATTCACTAACAGAATCATATAACTCAAGAACAGCTATACTCCCTCCACGGTTTGCTTTCTCTTAAATATTTGATGGTGCCACAGGACCCTTCTTTCCCATAAAGGTTGAGGTAAGGTAGCGTACATCCTACCCTCCCAGACCCCCTTGTGGGATTGCACAGGGTTTGTTGTTGTTGTCACAGCACCCTTCTTATGGTGCTCCCCCCAACCCATATCCCCCTATCCAGGTCTAACACACATCTGTTATCTTGTAGGCTCTACTCCCAAAACATGGCAATGCTATGCCATACAAAAGCGTGGATTGTTGAGCAAACAATAACCAATAAGTTCTACATGAGATTAGTTTTATTGTTGTTGATAAATAACTATTATACGGGGACAACTATTCAATTGATAAAAGTTTTCTGCAACATGCCAAGTAGTTTGTTATTAAAGTAATTTCATACACTCCACTCATTACTCTTCTTCTTCTTCTATGCCACCTGATAAATGGACTCTGTTGTGATCACACCACATTGGTTATAATGCTGCTCATTCATATCCTAACAAATTCGCCTCTCATTTATTTGTAGGCATTTAGCTTCATATTAGGCAGCTAATAATGCTCAGTAAGCTAAAAGGATAAAATACAAAGCCCAGAAATAAAGCCAAAGCCCAGAGGAATCTGAAAGAAAAAGAAACTTTCCACTTGAAATCACTACCTCAGCTAGTAACTAATTGGTTCTCAATATAGCATAGCTACCAAGACATCCAAATAACCAATTATCTGATGAAAATTCCTATTTTTACCCCACTCACTCATTGCAATAGATTTACAAACATAAAAACAGTCTAAATATGATGAATTCATCCCCTATGTTACGAAGCTATAACACAGACTACTGTGGATTCGTCTACATACTTCGCGGAAAAGGCTCCAAATTTACTCAACGAAGTGTATTGAGAACCATGAGACATCAGGTTCAAATCCCACCAGACACAAAAGTGCTAGGTGATTTCTTCCCAATTGTCCAAGCAACACACTTACCTGTGTTGGTGGGAAGTAGCAGATACACATTGCATCAGTCCACCTATGTGTAAGCTAGCCCGAACACCACCATTAAAGAAACAAACAACGCTCCAACTTTAACACCCCACTCCCACCCCCTATGCTTATATAGCCAATCCCTAACTAATTTAAGAATTGAAGGTGCAATACTTATTCTCCTAAAAGTACTATAAACAAACAATATTGTAAACAACACCAAGAATCAACAACAAATTCAAAAAGAACAAAACCCCACAAATTAAAAACTCAAAATATAAAACCCCCACAAATTAGAAACTCAAAATAAAAAACCCCACAATTTAAAAATCCAAAATTCATAAGAAAAAACCAGAAATTAGAAATCAAAACCGCATCTTTTTATTCAAACTAACCTAGACATGACGATGCAAAAAAAGATTAATTGGTGACTGTTTGGGGATGTCTCAAATGAAACTAACGTGCGCAGGTGGTGAGCAATGGCAGCTTAGAAGAACATTTAGGGTAAATTATTGTTGAAGAGCAAGAAGAAGAAACCATTGTCACAAAAAGGAAATTATTTTTGTTTTTG
>JAOTQJ010000072.1:1242679-1261062 GCA_025642045.1 Solanum sejunctum | reverse complement strand
TTGCATTGACTAACTGCTACTTCACAATTGAAAGAAACGCAGACAGTTTAAAGAGTCATTTTGCTTTATTCCATCATGTCCCAGAGCCAAAAAATAGTAAATCTTTGGCTCCATCCGAAATTGATGGAAAATTTGTATATCAAGAAGAATGAATATTAATTTTTAAAAAAATCGCAACCATTGTCTATCAATAGCCTTCTTCTGAAGTTATGATCACTATTTACGATTGATGAATATTATTTAAATAGTAATTTTTTCTATTAGATATTCATATTTGGAATACGATATGTATTCGCTATTGATGATGATTATTATTAATATTTTACTTTATATATAATATTATTTTATAAAAAAGTATCGTAAAAATATTTAAGTATAATTGTCATAAAATGGTAATTTTATAAAGAGTGTCCAGATATAATGAATTGTCATTAACTCGTTATTGTAAAATAAACATGAAAAATAGTTTTAAAAAATTAAATTATTATAGTAAAATATTATTATGCTTAAATGACTATTATATGGAAGTTTAACTATAGTATTATAATCATGGTATGAAAATTAGAGGTCTTAATTTGGGACATATCGCAATTAGTAGTAAGTTATTAATATTATAAATGTCATATGAGGACACAATTTTATTCTTTTTCTAATCATAAAGATGATAGTAATTTTTTTTGCATTTTTAATTAAAAAAAATCAATAGGAATCCTCTTGAATATAAATTATTTTTATTTAAAAATATTTTATTCTAATTTAAAATTTTTGGATACGAATTCAACAACAACAACATTACCCTAATGCCTCAAAGGCTTCGGACCATTACGGGTTAAGGGGGGTCGGATGTACGCAGCCTGATCTCTATGTTTAAAAATATAGCGTGACTATTTCCGGATGACCCATAATAAGCGTTAAAAGTTGCATTGACTAACTGCTACTTTACAATTGAAAAAAGCGCAAACAATTTAAAGAGTCATTTTACTTTATTTCAAATATGAATAAAAAAACTAAAACACAACTCATTACTTTTTAATTCTAAAATATGATAATGTTATTATCCACAAATTAAATGGGAACTATTACAACTGTAAGTCGGCTATTGGATTAAGTTTTTTAATTGTTTTCACTTTGTACAATTAAGATTTGCTAAAAGAAATTAGAACTCAATTAAGCCAAATCATGTATACATAATCTTCCTTGCTTCCGGCCATTAAAGTTTTTCAAAAATTTGATGTGCCATATATCTAAATTATTTTGAGTTAATAATATATTGAAGTACTTTAAATATATATTGAAGTACTTTAAATATCGAAAGAGTTTTATATTTAAAATTTGAAATAGTGTCCAGGAGATTTTAAGTTAGTCTGGGTTTGAAAGATACAATTGGTCATTAAAGCTTTTTTAAAGCTTGATTTAAATTCAACGTATCATAAAGTTGAATTGTTTTGAATGAATGATATATTAAAGATTCAAAACATCCAGAGGAACTCGTATTTAAAATTTGGGAGTGTTTATAGAAAAATTGATTTAATCATTATTGAAAAATATATCAATTTTCTTATGTGTATATATGAGTGTGTGTATAATGTTGATAGATCACATATACACATGACTATTTTTATTTGAGAAAACTACACAAAATGAATCGAACTGTGAAATTATTTATTCAAAATGGTAAAACCAATCTATTTACGCTTAATGAACTAACAATATAAAATATTTATTCGCTTACCTCCACTTTTTTTCTTTTTTATTTTGTGTCTATGATATTCTGTCGGTATATTGATACCATATCGATCATATAGGATTGAGCTTAATCTTCTGAATACTCTGTCGGTATATTGATATCCTATCAATATCATAGAGGATTAGTTGTTTTTTTTAAGAAATAATAAATAAAAATATTTAAGAGAAAATTAGAAAAAGTCATAATCTTATTTATTAAACTCTAAACTCTGATGATATCAAGTAGTAATTAAACAGTCTTTTTCTTAAACCACTGTTAGTTCTTTCTTGACGCCAACAAAAAGTATAAATACTCTAATGATATCAATAAGTAAATGACTAGTGTTCTGAACCATTGCTTCTTCATCCTTAATAGCATCAAATTATATATATTCTGGTGGTATTAAAGAAATAATTGAGTGATATTTTCACTGAATCACTGTTTCTTCCTCTTTGATACCATTAGAGTATATATAAACTCTAACAGCATCAAACATGCAAAAATAATTAAAAACGAGAATAATAAAAATATAAAGCAACCGCTTGTAAATAATTTTTCTTTTTAGGATACAAGTGGTATTTCCCCTTTTTATTTTAATACACAATTTATTTTGTCTATACAATTAAGAATTTTCGCCTAAATACACCACTTAAGTTTATATATTTTCAAAAGATCACATACATTCTAAATATTACATAATTTTCACTTTTTGACCTTTGGCTATACTAGAAGTGATACTCTGCTCTTACCCTTCTTTTCAAACTATTATCTTTTCTCTCCATCTGACACAACAATGATGCCCCGATATACTCCTATCCATTAATAATCACTTCTAGAAAATGACTACTCTTTAACTATGTATTCTCCCTCTTGAACCTTCCGGACAAATGCATCTTCTTTTTTACTTTTGTTCAAATTCAAAGTTATTCTACATTTTTGTAAGTTTCATTTTGTTTGATTTTATTTTATTTTTTTTAGCCATTTTATATGAATTCAAGTCCGTCTTTTAGTTTAGTTTAGGTCTCACTGTTGATTCGAAAAAAATGTAAACTTGACTTTTTCAAAAATTCAATTTAATACTTAATTAATTTAAGTATAAATCAATTTTTCAATAATTTAAAGAACCGCCACCTAACTTTACGGAGAATTAGAAAACCAAGATTAAATTTTAAAATCTAACAGAAAAGTTTTAAAACATCCGAGAAATTAGTAAGGGTTAAATTTCTATTTTGAGAAAAAGTTAATCACTCAAAATGGCAGCTAACTTGCGGTTGACCGACGATTAGGAAGTTGACTAACTTTTAAAGATTTGACTGACTTAGGAAAAAAAATAGACTAGTTTGAAAAATTAACTAATTTTGAAAGAATTGACTAAATTTGAGAGAATCTGACTAAATTTGAAAGAATCGACTAAATTTGAAAGATTTGCTAAATTTAAAATTGACTACCTTTGCAAAATTGACTAAAGTCTGCAAAAGTTGACTAAGTCCAAAAATTTGACTAAGTCTTAAAAATTGACTAAATTTGAAAATTGATTAGGTTTAAAAAATTGACTAAGTTTGCAAAGTTGACTAAGTTTTAAAGAGTGGACTAAGTTGGAAAAAAGATTGACTAAATGTGACAAATTGATTAAATTTTGTCAAAATTGAATAAGTTTGAAATTGGACCAATTTTCAAGAATTTTGCCAAAATAAATTGCAGGCAAAGTTTTAACACTAAGAAAATCAAAAATAAAAATTAACAAAAATGAAGACATGCTGGGCAATTAATTAAATTAAATAAATAATAAATATAAATAATGTTAGAGTTAATATCAAATAATAACAAATATTATAAATAAAAGAATAAACTCAAGGAAAGCAATTAAATAGCAATTGAGCTCGACAGGCCCAATTCTTCAACCACCTGTCCTAGTGCAAAAATAAAAGACTCGGCCCTCTCTGGCCCATATTCTCAAAATGATTGCTGTTGACAATTGGGCTTCTTGGCCGCTTTTGCTGCTACTCCTACTAATGGGCTTGTGGCTCACATTTTCTGTGATATACACTTAGTGCATATTAATGTATATTTGTTGTATATTTTGAATTTTTAGTGTTTATTAGTGTAGGTTGAATAAAGTAATTATTTGGGATTATTTTTTAACTATTCTATGTCAATGATTTATTAAATGCATCAAACAAAATGATACATCATGCAATGAATCATGTTAATTGATTATTGTTTAAAGTTTTTGTGACACTGACAGTTTATCTTTTAATTAATATGTAATTTTTTTCATACATAATTCTTATTTTGCGTGGTTTGAAATATAAGATCAAACAAATTTCATCTTATCCATTGTGGTTTGGTATTGTATACACACATGACTTTACAAGATATATGTTGGCCCATGATTCGTGTTTACAGTATGAATTCATGTTCGTTACACCTTGAAGAATTGAAAATTTTTGAAACATATTATTACCTTTTTGTTAGGGATCTGATTATGATTTGTTTAGATAATTTTTATAGATTGAAATCTACCTTCCATTTAAAGTGTAGCCGAAATTGAATAAAAATTCAATATAAATATTTATGTTGGCCAAACTTGGTGTATCAGCTTCCAAACTCATTAGACTTGAACAAACTTTGAACAGTCTAATGTATCTGTGCTATGATACAGTGTTATTTTGTAATATTCCTTGACAATGTATCATTTCACATGACACTTGACAATTATAATATACATGAGTTTATACTTTAGCAAATTTGTTGATAAATTCTACCAGTTATAAAAAAAATTATTTGAAAGTATTATATTACATAATACTTGAATAAAAACTTGCTTACTGGGGGATTCTCATGTGTTATGATACAGTGTTATTTAAAAAAATCACTAGATACATGTTATATTATAACTCATTACATAAATGCTTATGAATCGACCAGAATATTTATGTACCCTAAATCTATATAAGAAATGAAAAGCATGATTCATAGCGATAAAAATGTGAATCGTATTGCATGTTACATTCAATTATTGCATGCACTGTAGAAGTATCATTAACATGATACAATGAATATATTTATGCTAATTGATTGAAAACTAAAGTAAAAAAAGAAAAACATAAATTATAAATGTATCATTTACACAAGTAATTGAAAAGAGAAAGATATTAATGGCAACCCAATTATATAATCATTCATACAAAATGATGTATTTATACATGATCCAATAAATCCATCAGTAAATTAAATGATTCATTAAAAATGATATATGAATTGTACAAACATATGAGCAATGCAGTGATCATTGTGTATACACGATATTTATCGTTATAACAATAGATGGTACAATCAATCATACAATAAGTTAAAAAAATCATTGAGGATGGGTATACACGATACTTATTGATATAACATAACATGGTATGATAAGTCATACAATAAGTTAAATAAATCATTGAGAATGATGCATGAGTTGCACAAACGTATGAGCAATGCAGTATCATTAGGTATACACGATACTTATCGATATGGCGATACATGGTACAATAAATTATACAATAAACTCAATAAATCATGAATAAGATCTTTTGAAATTTTTTTCATAAATCTCTATTAATAATTGATCATGGACAGTTTTAAATCTTTTTTCAAGAAACTGTTCCTCATCCAAAAATCAAAAAATCACGCCTTGAAGCATTTTTACCTTGATGCATCATGCTTTGTCTCATTAATGATATATGAGATTTGTAAATATTTGTTTGTCTTATACATTTTTATAGTTGGATGGTATATCATATAATGTATATGTGATGAACATATTTGCTGCATGCTTTGTCTCACAAATGACATATGAATTCTGTCATTATTTGTTTGATTTTATGCTTTAGCTAACTACTAATAAGTTCTACTTGTTATGAAAAAAATTTCTTATTGGAGAGTATTATATTACATGACACGTGAATAAAAACTTGCTTATATAAGTTTTATCATGTGTCATGATACAATATTTTAAAAAAAATACTACATACACATTATATTATAACTCATTACATAAATACTTATAAATTAACTAGAATATTTCTGTACCATAACTTTAAAAAAGAAATGATTTAGTATGATTCATAGCGATAAAAAATATGAGTGTTACATCTAATTATTGCAAGCACTGTACAAATATAATTAACCATGATACAATGATTATATTTATGCTAATTGATTCAACAACAAAGTAAAAAAACATAAATTATATATACGTATCAGTTACATAAGTAATTGGAAAAGAAAAAGATATTAATGGCAACCCAGTTATATAATGATTCATACAGAAGGATATATTTATACATGATACAATAAGTCATTTAGTAAGTTAAATGAATCATGGAGAATAGTACATGGGTTGTACAAACATATAAGGAAGTGATCATTAGGTATATACAATACTTATTGATATAGCGATAGATGGTACAATAAATCATACAGTAAGTTAAATGAATCATTGATAATGATACATTGGGTATACACGTTACTTGTCAATATAATGTTACATGGTAAGATAAGTCATATAGTAAGTTAAATAAATCATTGAGAATGATACATGGGTTGTACCAACGTATGAGCAATGCAGTGATCATTGAGTATACACAATACTTACCGATATAGCGATACATGGTATAATAAATCATACAGTAGACTCAATAAATCATGAAGAAGATCCTTCGATTTTTTCTTTTTCATAAATCTCTAATTAATAATGGATCATGAATAATTTTGAATCTTCTTTTATGAAATCCTTCCTCGTCCAAATCAAAAAATTACACCTCGAAGCATCTTCACTTTGATTGTTTCAAACCATTAGTTTTAGAAAGTTAAAAATCGCACCTCGATCTCTTCATTCAGAATGTTAAAACATAAAACAAAGATTATGAAAAAAAATTTATGAAAATTTTATTGAAAATAGGGTTCTATAGATTACCTATCCTAATTCATCATTATAGTTTCCATCACCAAGTTATACAAGAGTATCAAAAAGTTGACCATCATTAAAAAATTGTACAACAAGCATTAAATTAGCACAACTTTTTAGAAGAAAAATATAATTTTTAAATATGTATCACCATAAGAGTATTAAAAAGTTATTTTTTGAAAGAAATTTTTATAATTATGAAAAAAATTGAGACAAATTAAAATTTTCCATTTAAATATGGAATTTCTGTAAGTTTCCCATACAATTATGCAAAAGCCCACCTCTTTCCCTTATATGGTCCAAATAAAACTATTTGGGCCTATTTTCTTACACAAGCCCAATGAAAGAGCTTAAAAAGATTGTGATGGAATTGATGATAACAGTGATGTTGCGAACCCAGGGACGAATTTATGTATATTTTTTTTAAATTGATATAATATTATATATTGACATTCAAGCTATAAAAAGGCTAATCAAATAGTGTATAGAGCTATCAAGGGTTGGTCTACTCCATTCGGATTAGCCCATACAAGTTTTAGAATTTGATGGGGCAAGCTAGCCTAGCCCATTTTTATTGTGGATCAAAAAATAGCTAGCCCAGCCCATCGATATATGGGTTGGGGGATTGCAAGTAAACCCACATTTTTATAACTATATATTTTTTATTAATTTTTAAATTAAATTATTATTTAAAAATATTAAAATAAATACAACAAGACAATATTATATGATATTAGTATTACTATTATATATTATAAAAATATAATTTGTATCTAAATTTTAATTTTTAAATAAACTTTAAGCTTGTACTCTTATTATATTTAATATTTTATTTTATTTATATTTTAATTATTTTTTAATTCGACACACAAGCCGACCCAAGTCATATTGTAAAACTCCACAAATCAACATGCTTATTCAAGCTGGGCTAAAAAATATATTTTTTAAATGTGCTTCAAAAGTCTTAGCCTAACCCTATCATAATACGAGTTAGGTCAGGCCGGCCCAACAGGCTTACCCCATATTAATAGCTCTAAGTATATTTGTCTGAGTCATTTACATAAAGAATTAGGGATTTATTCTTAATTTTTTTCCATTCAAAATTAGAGAGAATGATCAAATTTATCCTTGAAAAATGTAAAAAAAATTAAATTTACTTTTGAATTACGAAGAAGATTCAAATTTACCCTCCATTCTCCAACTACATATTCCCACATAATTTAATAGCAAATTTGATCCAAACTAATAATAAGAAGAATATATTTGACCCTGTGATTTTATTTTATTTCACATAGTTCTCAAGCTAACGTGATCTAAGGTTGTTCAAAATCAATAATTGGAATCGAAAAAAGTTATCAATCCATCGGCAATGAGTTATTGATTGAGTCATTTTTATAATGATTAATTAATAATTTAATAATAAATTAATAATTTTTATTTATACCACTGAGCATACAATGTCCTTGACTTAAAAGTTTAGTTTTATTTTTTTTACATCTGTCAATACAAGTGGACCCATCCAATTCGGGCTAGTTTGTACAAGCTTTGAATTTTGATGGATTAAGTTAGACCCATTTTTTTAGGTGACACATTTTCTACAAGTATATTTTTTAATAAATTTTTAAAATTTTAAAATGTTAAAACAAATAGCAATAGAATAATATTATGTGGTATTAGTGTTACTCTTACATATTATAAATACATAATTTGTATCTAAATTTTAATACTTAAAATTTTTAAATGAATTTTGAATATGAACTCGTATTATTTTTTAATATTTTATTTTATTTTTATTTTAATATTTTTTAATTTGGCTCACGGATTGGCCCGACTCATATTGCAAAAACTCGACAAATCAACACACTTACTAGGCCGGGCTAGAAAGTTCATTTTTTTAAATGAATTCCAAAAAATCTTAGCTCAACCCTGCTTAATCGCGAATTAGGGGTCTAACCCATATTGGCAAAACTAATTTCTTTCATCTTTGAACTCGCCATTATTCTATAAGTACCAGTATTTACTTTTGACAAAAGATACAATATGTTAGAGCCGTCACTATGGATTAGGCCCGTTGGGATGGTCTCGCCAAACCCGTGATTTAATAGGGCTGGGCTATAATTTTTGAAACCCATTTAAAAAATGGATTTTTTAGTCCGACCTAAATAAGCTTGCTGATTTGTGGGGCTTTTGCAATATGAGTTGGGCCTAATTAAAAAATAATTAAAAATAAAAATAAAATAGAACATTAAAAATAAGGGTCCAAACTCAAAATTCATTTAAAATTTTTAAATATTAAAATTTAGAAACAAATTATATTTTTTATAATATGTACTCTCTCTATCCATCTTTAATTGTTCTTTATTGATTTAGCATACAGATTAAGAAATATTAAATAATATGAATAATTTTACTAAATCACCTTTTGAATACAACAATTACAATGTCTTGAAAAATGTAAGAAGAAAATAACTACTATAATTAATGACAAGGGTAAACTAAAAATTAAGTTTGAAAGTATCTTTTGATTTCATGAAGTGGACAAGATTGTTGGACATCTCAAACTAGTATAGTGGACAAGTAAAGATGAACGGATGGAGTATTAGTCACACTAATGAAATGTAATATTGTCCGGTTACTATTTATTTTAATATGTTTAAATTATAATTTAATTTAAAAGTTTATTAAAAAAATATAAGAATAAAAATGTGGGGGCCTGGCAAGATCCGCGACCCACGTACAAATGGGTTGGACTAACTATTTTCTAACCCATAAAAAAAGAGGTCAGCCCGACCTGACCTGTTAAATTCTAAAGCATGCAAGGGCAGCCCAAATGGGGTGGAAGCTGGCCCGTATTGACAGCTCTACAGTCTGTAAACTCATATGTATGGTACATTTAAATTGTCACTTAATTTCTAATAAGTAATTTTCAATTTTTTTTTTTTTGTGTAGAATCCTAATGAGTAAATCAATAATAATCAAAAATTAAAATTAATATCTTAATAATTCTATAATAACTCATAAATCAATAAATAATAAATTAAATTAATAAATTTTAAAATTGAATCAAAAATCGAACCAAACCTATCAATAAGCTAACCCTAAATTTGAACTTTTTACCAACCTTAAATTGAATTCTACAACCACTCGTGGGGTAGTGATGCCTTTCCAGCCAAATAGAGATGTCAACCAAAAGTGTTAGTAAAGCTGACAAATACTAATTTTACTATATGATTAATAACTATTGATTAAAGGCAATCAAGCTTTAAAAATGGCTTGAAGGCCGCAAATTATCTTTACACTATTTATCCTAATAATTAAATAATATGTCACTGATAACAAGTTGTATCACACATGTTAAATATTCCATCTTTTCTTGACGATAATACAATAATAAAACTTTTTCATCAAATTTAAGTGGGAGGAATGATTGATTACATGTGGATTTGAGAAAGAAAAGTTGATATAGATCAGTAAAATACTTTTTTATCTTTATAAAAATTGTGATATTTAGATCTGGAATTAAAATTTTCACTAAAAAGATTCAAAATATGAAGAAGTAGATGCATGAATTAATTGAAAGAGATCGACATATACTATATAAGTAAAAAATTATTTTAATCATATATAAATAGTATATTTTTCAATTGAAGCAATTCAAATGAATCCCAAAATTATAAGTAGAGTTGTCAATATGGGATGACTCATCCCATTTGGGCTAGTTCATATAGACTTTGAAATTTGATAGGTTAAATTTAGCTGACCTATTTTTTTATGAGCCAAAAAATAACTAGCCTATCCAACCAGTAGGTGGATTGTGGGCCTTGTCGAGTTATTCCATATTTTTACAAGAATATCTTTTTTATAAATTTTTAAATTAAATTATAATTTTAAAATATTAAAATAAATATTAACTAGACAATATTACATGGTACTAGTGTTATCATTACATATTATAAAATATAATATTTGTTTAAATTTTTAAATGAACTTTGAGTTTGAACTTTTATTATTTTTAATAATCTATTGGCCCATGAGTGAGTTCAATCTATATTACAAAAATCTCATAAATCAACTAAGTCAAGCCCAAGCCCATTTTTAAAATCGACTCTAAAAATTCTAATCGAATCTTGTTGAATCACGAATTAGATCAGGTTGACCCAACAAGTGTAGATTGACAACTCTAACTATAAGGTAGCTCTGTACCTGGTTTAGGTTAGCTTAGATATAATTTGACCAATTTCATCATTTCATGAGATACTTGTTGCTTTTCGAACTAATATTATCTCAGTACTTTGATTGATTTCACGAGACATGTATCACTTTTCACTTGTAACATGTATCAGATAACTATATTCACCAAGATTAATAGATGAGAAAAAAATATCTACTATCATCGTCTCATTTGATGTTGCACCCTTTGATCTGACACGATATTTACGAAAAAAAAAAGATTTTTGAAACTATTGGGAAATCATTCTTAGATATTTATATTCCTGAGAATCATTTCATTAAGAATAAAAGAAAAATTTTAAGATTAAATTATTTCCAATTAGAGTAAGGCGATATTTTTTTTAGACCGACCAAAAAGAAAAAATGGGCCTAATAAAATAGAACAAGAGAATAGTATTTTTCTTATCTTTACTTAAATTTAAACTTGACATTGTCAGTTGGCTTTATTCATCACTAGATTACACTCTTAAATATTAATAAATTAATTAAACGCCATTAATAAAAATAATAATTCATTATTCTTAACAATACATACTATATCAAGTTTTGGTAGCCGGAATTATAGAGGTTTTAGAAGGAATAACATTCATAGTTATACTTTAAATTTTTTCTATGGTATAGGTCGAAGCTTCATTATAAGTTAATGCTAAAAACAATTTTTTTTCTTAAACAAGTAATAAATAATAAATTAAAATAATAATTTTTTTAATGGAGGACAAATTTGTTGAATTTTTAAATAAAGACACGAGCAAAATGGAATTTTATTTCCCTAAGTCAATTATTAGTAGCACTAAAATAATTATTGCCACACATGTAAAGTGAACAATTAGGTTGCATCTTGTTTCAGCTTTAAGATTCCCTATTTTGTTTTTGTTTTTGTTTTGTTTTTCTCGTGATAGGGTAAAAAAAATGGAATTATTCTTATATAATTACAATAACTATAATAATATATCTCGTAAAATTAAAAATTAAGTCATTACTTTTGCTTTGTTCGAAGTAAACATATTTGTTTTTGATAGATTTATCAGCTCGATTTTTGATATGATTGAGCGTGAAATTAAAAATGTATTTGCTGTGAAGAAAAATATATTTTTCATAGATATTATTCTAGAATATACTTTACTCAAAAGTAAGTGATTTTTTATTTTTCTCTTGTATATATTATATATTATTTTTAAAATATTTAGAAGAACATGATGAAAGAAGGGAAGGGGGAAAAGGTATGGGGTTGGTGGGGATGGGAGAATATGGGGGTAGAAGTGGAGGTGGGGCATATTGATTAATAAGAGAAAATAGTATTATTGTGAAATATTGATTTCATTTTTTCTATTTAATAAGATAATCGTTATCCTTATTTCGAAGGAATTTATTATTTTTTTTAGAAGAAAATATCAGGACTTGTTTTATTGCAGCAAAATAATCAGTTCGAGAGTGTTGGAGAGAAGAGAAATTGCTAGGAACCTCTCTTATTCATTCATCGAAAAGTCGGACGATGTCTTAACACATAAAGAAGATCAGCAAGCCTTGCAAAAAGTACATGATTTACTAATAGGCGCATAGTAATAGTTGTTTACTTTAATAGTGTACTAGCAAAAGTTAACTTTAGAAAGCGATAGAAACCTCTCTTATTCAGTCATCGAGAAGTCAGACGATGTTTATCGCATGAAGCTCAACAAATCTTGCAAGACGTACATGCTTTACTAATAGGCGCATAATAATAGTTGTTTGCTTTAATATTGTACTAGCAAAAGAAGCAATATAAATCTCTCTTATACCGTCATCGAGAAGTTTGGACAATATCTCTCACATGAAGAAAGCTTAGCAAACCTTGCGAAAAGTACATGTTTTACTAATAGGCGCAGAGTAATAGTTATTTGCTTTAATAGTGGACTAGCAAAAGTTTAACTTTCCTTCCATTAAACATGAAAATAGTAATATCAATAACAAGAAGAAAGTTGAACTTCTCATACTTGCAACAATAAAATTCTTATGAAATGTACCTATCAATATGTACAAACAACTATAAACAAGCATAGCTAATGTTAAATGAAAGGATTGAAGAACAATAACTCTATGTAAAAGCTTCTAATGACCATGATTCACGTAGTTATCGAGCCTAGTCTACCCTACGATTGGGACTTCCTTTGGAGGTGGGCGTGAACCACAAAGGGAATCTGATGACAAAGAGAGAGCTTCGTCTATCACTAAACAAGTTCGGTGTCTATTCATGTCCTTCCAGAGATGGTTGGTTAAGTGCTCTTCAAAGAGACCTCTCGATTCGTTCTTCATGATAGGTATTAGATCAACCCCTTCACTTCCTACTGCATTCTCTACTCATGTACTTCCAGAGTTGGTAAATAATCGTCAAGGGCATCTCCAAGTCCGCTCTTGCCAATAAGATATCCATCCTTTCCGAATTTCTAGTTCAGCAATACCTATAGATTATCATGCTTTGAGCACCTATTTCCGCGGCCAACTTCCTTAACTGTCTGAGGGAAACAAGGCTACAGAGATGTCAGCCAGCTTCTTGCTGCTCAACCGAGACCTTGCAGTCTTCGATTGCATTGGAGCATTTGGCGCCTTTTCTACCTCATCGTTATCACCTAACTCCTCCAAATCAAAAGCACTCGGAAAAGGAAGTGTCTTTCGGGGTGTGCTGAAGTCGAAATGCCACCCTTTTGCAATTATTGACTGATCATACATAAGGAAAAACAACAGGTCATCATTGCTTCATTCGACTAATTAACACTTCATTAATTACGCAAATATATAACAATACTTCAATGATGATTGAAACTTACCGCTTCTCTAAGTGCCCTCGATGCATGAAACAGACTCTTCAAATCGTCATGATCAACTCTACACACTATTTTTATCTGCATTACAACGGGTAAGGGAAACACGGTCCTGTTACAATCTTGAACTATAAAAGCAAAATTACGTTAGAGAGAGCATAAGAAATAATTATGAACTAACCAAGATATCTTTAGGCAACGCCTCAAGGACAGATTTGTCGTTCGTAACAAACGAATTCAGGCTGCAGATTCTCTTTGCTGGTGTAGTTGAAATGAAATCGACGTCAACTGTGTCTGGTAAAGCGACTCTTTTGCACCCAAAAGAGGTACTCCTCACAATGCCTAACCCCAACTTTTCACATTCGTTCCCCAACACCATTTTCTTCTTCGTCTTCACAAAACAAACAACTGCAAGATCCAATTTTTTCACGAAAGCAGACAACACCATCAATAACCAACACCAAAACTCAGCAAATAAACAAATAATGTAATAACCAAGAAACCAAAATCCAAACAAACTCAAGCATAGTCTAATACTAAACAACTTTGAAAACATGAACAAAGTATCCAATAACCAAGAAAACCAAATCCAATGGAACTTCTAACACTAAAAGTTGAGATCTTTGGAAATGGACCAAACTAACAAAACCACGAAACCCAACTGCAAGATCCTTTTTTTTTTCCACTAAAGCAGAAACCACAACACCCATGGTAATCCCACAAGTAGGTTCTGAGGACAGTAGTGTATACACAACTTTACCCCTATAACCTCGTGAAGATAGAAAGATAGTTTCCGAAGATCACTGCTCAAGTAAAGCAAAAAGAATCAACCTCCAAACTCAGCAAAATGAACAGATTATCCAACAACCAAAATCCAATCAAGCTCCAAGCATAATCTAGCACCATCAAAATGAAATCTTTGTAAGTGAACCCAACTATAAAGACCCATAAACCCAAACCCAAATCTTTAGAAATAGAAATAACAAACCCCCAAATCAGCAAAAATGAGCAAAAAGGTATCCAATAACCATGAATCAAAATCCAATCACACTCTACAATAACAACCACCTACCCAGTGCACTGTCTGATAGACTCTAAATACTAAAAATGAAATCTTTGGAAATAGACATAACCAACCGTCAAACTCAGCAAAAAATGAACAACAAAGTATCCAAGAACCAAGAACCAAAATCCAATCAAGCTCTTTAACACTAAAAATGAAATCTTTGGAAAGAAATGGACATAACAAAGCCCCAAATACAGCAAAAATCAAGAAACCAAAATCCAATTAAACTCTTAAAAGCATTATCTAACACCATAAAAATCAAATCTTTATGCATAACAAAGCCCCAAATTCAGCAAAAATCAAGAAACCAACATCAAATCAAACTCTTAAAGGCATTATCTAACACCATAAAAATCAAATCTTTGTACATATTGACCAAAACTAAAAACACCCAAATCACCAAAAACACCAAATCAAAATCAATCTATCAATCAATACCTAAAAGATACTCTGAATCAACACCAAAGTTGTGTTTCTTAACTGAAAAAGCAGCAGAATATATATATGTACATATATAGGATACAGACCTTGTAAAAGAACCCTAAATCAAAGGCAAAAATAAACTGATAAAATTGAAGTAAAACCGTTGTTTCTTAAGAAGGAAACAAGCATCACCTCCAACACTGCAAAATTCCTCCACTTGTTTGACAGTTTCACACAAATGGCTGATTTTTTTTCCTTATATACTAAGCTTCTTGAAAAAAAATAATTTTTTCTTTTTTTTTTCTTTTTCCCTCCTTTTGTTTCTTTGCTTCTAAAGAAATTTTAGGAGTTTTTTTTAAATGGTAAAAAATAATAAAAAGATTCTCTTGATCTAGAAAAGGGAATGGAATTTTCCTGTGATTTTTTTTCTTTTTTTATGATGTGATTAAATTGTATTACCAAAATCTAATTTATAGATGATTTTTTTGTCCACATTGGTATGTCGGTAGCTTCTATATTGTTCTACACTTTTAAAAATATTGTAAAAAATTTTCTTTGTGAAGTTCAATAATTTGTGCAAAAAATTTTTTTTCGAGTATCTATCAAAAATTATATCTATTTTTGAGATAAAATTAAATTTTTATTTATTTAGATATACTAAATATATATAATATTATCATCATTATTATAGATAACAAGATGATTACATTAAATCATTTGTTATATTAAATAAAATTTATTTATCAAGATTTCATTTTATGGTAGTACATTGAATATGTATTGTTGTTTTAATATTGCAAGTATTTAACTTTTGAATGTATTTATTTCTTTCTTAATGCATATATAGTCTTTTTCGATTATATTTATTTTAAAGAAAAAAAACAAAGAAAAATTTAAAGAGCAAAAATAGTCATTTAACTCTCCTTAATAGTTTATGTTATTTGAGTGATCATTATATATTGTTTCAAAATATATTTAAATAATTATTACATATCAGTTTATATTATAAATTTATAACTTTTAGCTAAGATGGAGTTTTATTATCTATTTACTTCAAATATTATGCTTGTATTTCTTTATTTATTCTAAAACAAAAAAAATTAATTAATTTTATTGAAAGTAGCAATATATCATAGGTTTCATCTAGTGGGGTTGAGGGGACAAATAGTTGTCAATTTGCAATTTGCAAATGTAAAAAGAATTATAAATGTGTGGCTAATAATATATATAGTCTTTATTTTCACATTGGTGGAAATTTAGGTGGGGAGTGGCGTGGGGGTGGGGTCAAAATCTATTTGATTGTGATTTTTGGTGGGGGCAATTAAAAGTTTAGCCACAAGGTAATGACCACCCAAATTTATTTTTTTTTAAATAAAAAATAAAAAAATTGGGTGGATGAATAAGTTTATACACATCTCAATTAATTTTATGATATTTTTATTATTTTTTAGTAGTAATATGTAGCTTTTTTATTTAATAATAGTTCATTATTCAAGTATTAGTAAATGATAAGGATAATTTTATTGAATTGATAAATATAAAGTTTTAAAAATATAATAGATAAATGACTATGATTAATGATAAGATTAAATTAAAAATTAAGTATAAAATTATCTTTTAATTTATAAAGTGAATAAATTATCTTTTAATAAATATTATCAGACATTTATTTTTAACATAACAGTTATTATTGGACAGAAATAGTATTAGATAACATTGTCTATCAAAACTAGTTCAAATGAGAGTAAACTACTTAATATAACAACAACAATAACATTATCCCAATGCCTCAAAGGCTCTCGCCTATTGCGGGGTAAGGGGGATCGGATGTACGTAGCTTGACCCCTATGTTTAAAAACATAGCGAGACTGTTTTCGGATGATCATGGTAGCTTGACCCCTATATTTAAAAACATAGCGCGACTGTTTCCGAATGACCCATGACGAGCATCGAAAGTTGCATTGACTAACTGCTACTTCACAATTTAAAGAAGTGCAGACAGTTTAAAGAATTATTTTACTTTATTTCATCATACTCCAAAGTCAAAAAATAATAAATTTTTGGCTCGATCCCAAATTAATGAAAAAGAGTAAACTACTTAATATATTTTATCTATACTGAAATTTGAACTTAAAATCTTATAATACTATTTATTGACCATTAGGTGAAATCCGATGTAATTTGGTGGCTCATTCTTATATCCTTTTTATTATATTTATATTTATATTTCCTATTTTATCAAGAGTTTTTTTTTTTTTTTGTTTTAAATAGAGAATTGTTATGTTTTGTGAAGATAGAAAAAAGTGCAATATGGGTGGTAGGGTGAGAAGATGATACCAACCGCAAAATGGGTGTTAGGAAATATAAAGTGTGATTATATAAATAAAATAATAGTTATGAAAAGATGTGCAAATAATGTGTAGGAATGAAAAGATTTTCTAGAAAATGCAAATAAATAAATAGTGAATTTTTTAAATTTATTTTTTGTGTTTGAATAAGTAAAAAAAAATCGAAGAGTAAATAGTTTAATTAACAAAAGTTGAAAGAAAAAAAAGATATATTAATAAAAGTTGAAATAAAAAAGAATAAAAAGATATTTTAATTAACAAGCATAATTAAAATAAAAAAATATTTTTGAAAAATAGTTTTATCCATGACACACCCTAAAATGTGATTCACTTGAAATACTTTTCTCCATAAAAAAACACGCACTAAATATAAAATCATAGTGATTTTAAAGATATTAAAAGAGGAAAAATGGCTAAATTAGTCTTAATTATGATGGAATTTCCAACATAAAAAAATCCTAGTACCTATATTGTCACCACACCTAAATTATGACAATTAGGTCATAATAAATGCAAAGTTTGAAAGAAGTACTATTATTATAATATAATATATAAGTTAAAAATAGATTGTGATTTAGTTCAACTAAAACAAGATTTTATATCAATTTGGAGTTTGTCAAACAACCCCATTTCTCAAATTATATACTTTTGTAGATAACTCTTTATGGAGAAAAAAGACAAGAAATTCTAAAGGTTTTCTTGCTTTATACTTTCTGCGTTTTAAATTAATTAAATTTTTTAAAAAAAATTCAAGGTTTAAATAGTTGAATTTTTCAAAGTTCAAGATGAATATTTGAAATTTTTTTCATATTTGCCCTTTCATTTATTGAACTTTTATATTTTC
>JAOTQJ010000072.1:1211910-1241884 GCA_025642045.1 Solanum sejunctum | reverse complement strand
GAACTTTTATATTTTCTAGGAAATAATTACACTATATATTTATAATTTTACAAAGGACAATAATGAAAAGTATGATATAAAGTTTGTCTTTGAATATTTTTCTTAATATGTATGCATTACCTCACAAATTCAATTAATATGGGACAGACGGAGTAAAATATAAAATAAAATTATGAGCTCTACAGTAATCTTAAGTTATTAATATTTATAAGAGTAGTATTTAGTGATTAAATTACATAGACAAATAATATTAAATGCACGTTGATCTATAGTCCAGCTTCTAGATCTACTTTTATTATTCTCAACTAGACTCAAATTAACTAAAACAGAAAAATATTTATTATTACATTACATTTTTATTTTTGATTTTCTTAATTTTCACGAGGCATAAAGAACTATGAGACATTTAGGGATCAATTGATAGCTGGTCATCCCCAAATAAACGCATGTGTTAAAAAAAGTGCATTTTATGAATGAAGAGGTTATTATATATAAACGTGAGTGTGTTTATAAAAGAAAGGATCATAAACATATAATATATGCATTGAGCTTATTTTATGAATAAAGAGGTCATTAATATATGCGCTATATATATTTTATGAATAAATTAAATAGGTCGTCAATATATAAAACGTATGCACTAAGTGTATTTTATGAACAAAGAAATTATCAATATATAAAACACATGGGATGAATGCAATTTATGAATAAAGAGATCATCAATATATAAAACATATTGCGTGTATTTTATGAGCAATGGTCATCAACATATAATACGTATGCATTGAGTGCGTTTTATGAAAGACGGGATTATCAACACATAAAGCGTTTACACTGAGTACATTTTATGAACAAAGAGGTCATTAACATATAAATTATAAATTTTTATAAATTTAAAAGTTTTTACCTTAAATATTGTGTCAATTATAAAAAATATCACGTAAAATAAAAAACAAATTTTTATTTCAAGAACCTTCTCTGAATTTCTTCCATGTTCCATTTTATCCTATACTTTTCTTGTGTCAGAGACATCTTTACACTAAATATAAACTTTATTAAACCAAAAGGCAAAATGATGAAGTAACATGCTTTCAACTTAAGAGTGATTGAAACAATGTACTTATAATTAAAAGATTTTTTTATAATGTTCAGATCAAATATTTTTTTATAATGAGCTGGGTCCTCTGTAACGACTCATTAAATCTTTTTAAATATTAGAATTATTTCTTTCATAAATAATTCTTTTTAAAATTTTTTAATGATGATTTTAAATTATTTGTGTGATAATAATGATAATGAATTATTTAATTCTGAGAAGTATAGATATGTGTGAAAATTATGTCATCGTTACTTTACTATGAAGATTTCTTTACATACCAATGAGTAGATCAGATGGAATAGAGAATATTTATCATTTAGTTTCAATCTTTTTTTTCAAAATTAATGGATGTATTAACATTGGAATCCTTTCTGTTGAAACCTTGCAACGACACTTCTGCCCAGTGCTTTTGGTGAAGCTTCAAATGTGTGCATATATATATATATATATATATATAGATAGATAGATAGATGCGAATAACATGTAGAAGTATATTATTGAAAGGGTTTAACATTTAATCCTAAGTTTGAAATTTTGAGAATTTATTTATAAGATTTAGATGGGTTTTTGGAGTTTGAGCTAAAAGTATAGTAATGTAGATAGATGGCTACAAATCAATTTATTTACCAATATTGTATATTTGATAGATTGGGAACGTTCAGAAGCTTTACGAAAGGGCAAGGCAAAATTTTAAAGATTTGTGACGTGTATTCGGCAATTGAGGTATGTTAAGACTTTTAGATTTCGTTGAAGGACCTTTTTTTCTAAGTTAAGATTAAAATAATAAAGTAGAGAATGGTTAAGGATGAAAGATGGGGGTCTCGTACCACTGGTGTGACGGACATTGGTGTGAGTACCGGTGTTATAAAGAAAAAGTTTATTACTATAGATGATGGATTGTAATCCAAGAATGCCAAAGCATATGGGCATTAGTTGATGTAGTATAATTAAGTTTCTTTATGTGGTTGTGTTTCTTTATTAAACCCATATATTTGTGATAGTTGAGGTGATTACATGTTGTACCAATATTTGTTGTATTGTGATACATTACCATCCCTATATTATTGAAGTTATATTGTGCATATGGATTGACATGAGATTGAGTGTGTGTTGAGATCACTGTTATAATCTAATTGGGCATGTGGAGATCGTCCGTGCTGCGGATGGTTGATCTTATGATAGTGTGTTGAGATCGTCCATACAAATACATAGAGATCATTCGTGTTGGTATATGGACCTCGCGAGTCCTCCATAGGTCACAAACCATCGACGTATTCCCTAGAAGTAATATGTATATATGATTTAGAGATGACTTGGCATTTGAGGTATATCATTTCATGGGGTCGCGTTGCATCTCATTATACTCTTCATTCATGTTGACTGTGTTTTATTAGTATTGGACATCATGTAATATTTTATTACCTCTATTTTGATAGCACTTGATTGTTAAGTATAGTGCGCACTTACAAAATTAGAAGGTGATATTTTTTATATATATACTCCCGTTACTACTTCTTCGTTATTGGTCAATGAGACATACTAGGTACATGTGATTTCATACTCATACTACACTTGTTGCACTCTTTTGTGGTATAGATTCAATTCCAAGTACGAGCACATCCCATGGAGCTGGTTGTGTCCAAGCTTGGATTATTCTGCAGTTGTGGTGAGCTGCTTGAGTATTCTGCAGTCCGCACCTTCCTCTATCTTATTAGTCATTCTTTTTTTCATATTCAGACATGATACTTATTATGTTTAGATTGTCATCTTAGTTTTAGACTTGCTTCACATTTTTAGAAGCTCTTGTACTTATAACATCGAATCTTGCGTGGCATGTTAGTTTTCTGCATTTTGTACTTATAAGAGACTTAATGTCGAGAGTATTCATTTGTTGCTATCTTCCACTTTATTTATTACATTGAATTAGTACCTTATTGGGTTGACTTATCTATCTGATTGGGTGTATAGGTGTCATCATGACTCATATTTTGGAGTCGTGACATTCTCTTTTTATATGCTTGGAATTAATGCAAACCTCTAGAGGATTTTTAATAGACAAACGATAAAAATAAAATAAAAAATCGATCTTTTGTATAATTTTTGTCTAGAGAATATAATTTCAAATGATAAAAATGAAATGAATTGATCTTTTTATATTAATTTTTATCTATTGAGTAATGAATATTCTCAATATCATATATTTATATTATATAATTAAATATATTTATAAATATATTGTATTATGGATATTCATTATTTATTTTATAAGCTTATAATTGGATAAATTTGTAATCAGATAAATATGCAATTGCATAAGCTAATATGATTTGGTTGTGATTTAATTATAATGAGATGAATAAGCTATTATGGATAAAGGATATAAATATGAATGTCTATTTGGTTGTGATTTAATTATAATGATATATATAACGATTCATTTCTAGAAGAGATAATAATTTTTGTAAAAATATTGTGATTCATTTTTAGAAGAGATAAAATAATTGAAAAAAAATATTTTAAAATATACTTGTGAGGTGTTAAATTTGACATTTATCATATAATGAAATATAATACACAATAAAAATATATATATTAACACTAAACTTTGTAGTAAAAAGATCTGATTTTTTTTATAAAAAGTCTCAAACAAGCCTGATATTGAGGGAACACCCTCCTTTAAGCTAAAAAAAAAAATTAAGAAAAACATCTTTGAATTTTTCTTTAAGCTGAGGGTTTTAGAAAACAGTTTCTCTATTTCTATAAGGTAGCGATAAGGTTTGCGTACAATCTACCCTCTCCAGTCTCCACTTGTGAAATTTCACTGGATATATTGTTGTTGTTGTTGATTGATCAGAATATTTTAAAGAATATCCTTTTCTAAAAAAAGTAAGTTATTTAAACAAGAAAATTAATTTTCTTAATTAAAGTAGGAGGAACAAGTTACATAAATAAGTTGTTACATAAATAACAAGTTACAAAAATTTTAAATAGTATTCTTTTCAAAAAAAAAAGTAAGTTATTTAAACAAGAACAAGCTTTCTCATCACCAAGAAAATTGGCTAAAAAGTCATAGCACTAAAACACATAAGAATTAAAAAAAGTTATTTCCGATAGAACATTGGTCAAAATATAATTACTTGCATAATAGTTGTTTTACTTCTGTAATTTGTTAAAAAAGTTATTTTTCATATACAGGTTATTTTCGATAGAATATTGGCCAAAAAATAATTACTCGTATAATAATTATTTTGCTTTTGTAATTTGTTATAGAAGTTATTTTCGATATATATTTTACTAATAAAGATTTGGTAGCACGAAGTCATTTTTAGAGAGTACTTTGCTCTCTAATGTAAAATTTTTTAATGTGAATTTAAATTTAATTGAACTCTAATATGAATATTAAACATACATCGTAGGAGAAATTGAAAAGAAAAAAAAGAAAAGACTAAAAGTTTTTGTATTTGCCATAAGCTATCATAGTCTAATAATTGGTTAACATACGTTTAGGCGATTATATTTGCTAAAAGAAAGGAAACTTTTTTGATAAATATTATAAATATATATTCATCCTCTCAAATATGATAATATTTAGTAAATAATATAAATACGACTATCTATCTGGTTGTGATTTAATTATAATAGTATGACGACTCATTTAAAGAAGAGATAGTAAAAATATCATGATTCATTTTCAGAAAAAGTAAAATAATCATGAAGAAATATTTTAAAATTTATTGTGAGATGGTAAATTTGACATTTCTCATATAAGAAAATACAATGAATATATATACAACAAATATATATATATATATATATTCACACTAAAATTTTGTGATGAAAAGATTAATAGTTTTCTATAAAAAGTCAATCAAGCTTGATGTTGAGGGATCACCCTCCTATAAGCTATAAAAAAATTAAAAAAAGTATTTTTCAATTTTTCTCTTGTTTGATCGATTAGAATATTTTTAAAAATATTTTTTTATAAAAAAAGTAAGTTGTTTAAATAAGAAAACAATTTTTTTTAATTAAAATAGAAAAAACAAGTTACATAAATAACATTAGGAAGTATTTATTTAACAAAGTTTTCTCATCACCAAGGAGGACATAGGACAAGTCATAGCACTAAAACACATAAAAATTAAAGAAGTTATTTTCGATAGAATATTGATTAGAAAATAATTATTTCACAATAGTTGTTTTGCTTTCGTTATTTATAGTTGTTTTGCTTTCATAATTTATTATAGTAGTTGTTTTCGATATATATATATATATATATATATATATCTTTTGTAGTGTTATACATAAACAAAGTCAACATTGACATACAAATTAATTATTTAATGTTGGAGTATTTGAGTCGATTTTTTTTTTTGAAATAATTTCTCCTTCTCTCTATGAGATAGGAGTAAAGTTTATATATATATATATATATATATTCTATTGTCTCTAAATATTTGTATATTTATACTAAATATATTATTATATTATAAAAAAATAACATAATTCGGTAAACATATGATATGTATTTATATTATACAACTGTAGTTTGAAAAAATTATAATTTATAATTATAGTTAGGATTTTGTTGCTATAATTAGGGTTTTATTTCTATTTCTCTCTCCTTTCTTCCTCTTTCTTTGCAATTTCTTGCGGATATATAATTATATATGTATACCAGTTGCATATATAATTGATAGATATACATAGTCAATTCAACAGATATACATATACAATTCGTCTGTCTCCACTCTCTGCTCTATCTTGTTCGCCTCTCTCCTCTATCTCTCTCGATATCGCTCGCCTCTCTCCTCTCTCTCCCAATTTCATTTGCCAGATATACAAATGCATATGTATATTAGTTACACATATACAATTTGACAAATACACGTATACAATTCATCTCTCTCCTCTCTTCCAGGTCACATAGCCAAGGTTATATCGTGTAATTATATAAAATATAACTATTTAACCAAATTAAGTTTTATATCTAGACTATTTATAAAAATATCTCCATTATTATTATATAGTGTTAAGTAGATGAAAGGTTCTTATATTATAATATCCAAACTCCATAGTTGAAGAGTAGCTTGGACTCTGTGGTTTGGGGGTTCGATCCCAACCTCTGATGAATGAAAAAAATTCTATGGCCAACTCCCTATCGTTTAGTATGTTGATCGTAAAATAGAGGATTTATTTCATAATTGCTAACTCTGAGAATACCTCGGGAAACCAAAAAAACAGAGCTTAGACCCCTTTTTCATTTATTACATTTAGCTTCATTTAAATATGTTTAATACATTGCACGATATTTTTTTAGTAATAGTAAAGTCAATAGCAGCAGACTCAAATTAACTGAAAATATTAATTGTAATTCCTTCATGTGTCATATCAAAAAATCGTGCAAAAAACAACTACTGCCTCTTGTTTGGATGGTGTGACACATACCCACTTCTTGTATCAATTGATTTAAATATAATATTTATTTTAAATATAAAATTTTTCATTACGTAAAAATGAAAAATTTTACAAATATTTTTTTTATATAGATAAAGAGGGTGCTCTTAAATATTTTTTTTCATTTCGATTTGTATCTAACATTTTTTATATGAATTTAAAAAAATATGATATATTTCTATATTTTCATTTTAAGCTTACTATTTTATTTTTAATAAAATTCATATAAATATTTATAACTTATTTCAGATCATAAATTAAAAGATTTTTATTTTTATTTTTAAATTTCATGCTCAATCAAATCATTAATTGAAATGAAAGGAGCAATGAATATGACCAGTATAATAATACTTTAATAATAATTAAAATAAATATTATATTTAAAATCATAACACACACCAATATGAGTTTGGTATAATTGAAATTTCTTAAGGACTTTCAAGAAACAACAAACTTGTGCGTACAATGCAAAGGGTAGCTTTATTTTAGACACAAATTTTAAAATTTATATTTTAATTTTATGTTTAGTCAAACACTCCTTTAAATTGATGGAGAAAATAAAATAATACAAATAAAATGGAAAAATAAAATAATACAAACAAAATAGGATAATGACATAAACAATAATAACAATGACATATGAATGTCAAGGGTCTTTTTTATGTAAATGGCATTTTAAGAATAAGATAACTATAAAATCATGTCAAATTAATCGATATATAAAATAATTATTTTTATTATTTAAAATATATTTTGTGATATAATATAATAAAAAATAAATAATAAATTCAAAACGAACAAGATCGTGCGATATAATAGGTGACAACCTATCCAAACTTCACAATTATTAACGTGCAACATTATGTAACAACAAAAATAATATAATTATATTCATTTAAATAATATAAGATAATACAGTACAACAAACTATAATATAATAAGAATTATCCACACAAATTAGAGTCTATCATGTAATCTATTCAAACATTGTATTGTATTAAAATAATTTAGTATCATATAATACAACACAATACAATACAATATAATAATAACTTATTTGGATAGTTGTTACCTTTGATAATACTAATCATTAGTCTAGATATAATGACTATTTTGATTATTATTTAAATTTTATTATATTATATCATTTAAATTCATCGTTAACTAATAAAAAAAAGTTTCATTTTGATGGAATCAAGCTTATTTACCCATCTCTTCATAATAGCTTTGCTTCGTACCCCATACTAATATAATTTATCCAAATATTTTTTATTCAAATAATTTTTTTTTACATTAAGAAAAATTTACAACTGCTATCTTTTAGTGAGTACAGGATAAAACCTTTGTCTCAAACTACATAGGAGAGATAACTCATATTAGGTAAATTCAATGTGACGATCTCATCTCAAAAGACAAATTCTTTACTTGACAAAAAATTTTGAACTTAAAACCTTCCCAAAAATTTCAAACTTGGACTTGATCCAAACTATTAAATCACCCCAAAAGATAACATAACAATCATCCAAACAAAATATTAAATATTTATACAAATTTAATAAAAAAATTTGAGTCCGCCACTTGAACCACCATCCAAATAAGAAAAGAGAAAAGTGCAAGAAACAACAAAAAAAGTGCCGGCAATTTCAAAATAGAAGCTTCCTCTAAATATATATATATATATATATATATATATATATATATATATATATATAAAATGATCCTCCACGATGAACAGAGAGTGAGACTAATCCAATCCAAAGTATGGGTGAAACGAAGCCCACTTCTATTGCTCCGATTCTATCGGAGCGGGTTCGGGTTAACGGAGTTGAAACTCCGGTGACTTTCGCGGTGGAAGAAGGGAAGCTCCGATGGACGGAAAATTGCTTGTCTATTGAGAAAGAGGTTCTCGGGTTTACCGTCGAAGGTACGAAAATTAAAATTAGGGTTGTTAAGGAGGACGAAGGAGGTGGAATTATTTGCTGCGGCGGGAACACTGGAGTTAAGGTGAGGAGGAGGAGATTTGATTTCGAGATGTTATCGGAGGATTCTCTTCGAATTTGGAGTCAAAAGCTTCAGGAGTTCATTGATTCACTTGGTAACTTTTTGAAAAACTTACAAAAACTTTTGTTTTTGTTTTTTTTAAATTAGAACTTTTTGAATTTAGTTCATGTGCATCTCATTAATTATACAAAATATCTCCCCTCATCATAATATCTATAAAAGTTATGAGTTTAAGCATTGAAAATAGTATCCAATAAAAATATAAAGTAAGACTGCATAGAATAAATCTCACAGACGGGCTCTTCCTTGGAACTTTGTATATAGCGTGGCTTTAGTGCACTAAACTTGCCCTTTTAGACAGGCCGGTTGGTTTGGAAACAAGTTACAGTTGAGATTAATTATACTGGAATTGGGAGTAATTAATTATGCTGGTATTATTTTACATTGAGTATTCGATTTGTTATACTAAAAATAAATTGTTTGGGCATCATTTTTAGGAAAGTTGTTTTTTCCATAAAAATACCATTCTTTACTTCCAACTTATTTCTTTTGTCTGTTGTTGTAATTTATGTGACGTAGTTTGATTTTACAGAAAATTTTAAAAAAGAAACAACAATAATATACTTAACAGAATCTCACAAGTGGGTCTGGGGATGATAGAATGTACCTAGAACCTATTACTACGAGAGGTTGTTTCCTGAAAATTTTAAAAATCAGTTTCAAAATTTATAGTCTAAAAATAAGTTATTGAAGGTTATGGTTGAGAGTCATGAGGTATTTAGGTTCAAAAACCCCCATAGACAAAAAATATTAGGTGTTTTTTTTCATTTGTTGTAGCTTTGACGGATAGAGTTATCTGATTAGTATGCTTTGTGAGGTGACAAATATCTCGTGGAATTAGTCGAGGTATGTAGCCCGATGTTCATTAAAAAAAAATCATAAATGTTTATATGGCTAGAACATTTTATCAATGGTAAAATAGACATTTTAAATTAAATTGTTATTTAAAATAACATACTCAGTGAAATCTCATAAAAGCGGAGTCTGAAAAAGATAAAATGTACGGCAAACTTTATCACTATCTCAACTTAAATTATTATTTAATATAAAATATTTTCTATTTTTTTTTGGACCAACAACAACGAAAATTGAGTGATACAAATTAGAACAAATATAGTAGTATACAAAGGATTTGAGGGAACCTTAGTGTATTTTTATCCCCCAAATAAGGGATAAGATAATATTATCCGTGAACTATTTATACTTGTCTATCATACCAAACGAAAATCCTAAAATGTTTTTGCCTCGGATAAAGTTTAAATCTAAAAAATTTATGATTTTCAATTCATTGACCATTAGGCCACACACTTGTGCTAAGTAGTTGCAATTTAATGTGGCACTAGAAAGAGAAAGTGCTTTGCTTGAGTAATGGAGGAAGAAGATAACTTTTCAGAGTTCAACTTTACATGTCACTATCAACAAGAAGTCTGATTTGTTAAAGACTGAGAGTAAAATAAATAACCTGTTATAATAGGTAAAAATATTGATAATAATTCAAAAAATTAAAATCATAGTTTTTATAGAGGCGGAGCTACAGTAGCAGGTAGGGGTTTGGACGAACCTAGTAATTTTTGCTTAGATCCCATTTTTATGAAATATGTGTAAATATTTAATTGTGAATCCATTAACTGAAACAAGCTATGAATTTGGTCGGAAATAGTGACGGGGTTGAGATGTTCACTTAAGTGTGTCAATATAAAGAAGTAAATCTATGAAGTAGGCAGAGGGAGTAGGTATAAAGTGTATATATATAAAAAGAAGATTTTTCGACCTAGCTACTAAGAGTAATTTTTGAACCAAGGCACCCCTCGAATAAATGTGGGTGTGGGTGCTTTGTATACAGACAAAGAGGTTATTAACTACACATATAGTACAACAATTATGTCCTTTTGGGATGGCCATTGTATATAGCTTAGATTCATGAAGGAAAGTGGCTATGATTTTGGTAAAAAGTATGTGGTTATATTTATTAAAAATGCTAATAGAATTGAAAAAATTAGTAAGAATTTAATCTAATATATATGAGTAAATGTCTAGTTGGTTTATTATTGATTAGTGAATCTAGAAAATATCTGAGTGCATCTCTGTTTCCTCAAGTAAAAACAACTATATGGATTACGTATAGATAATTAGAAAGTCTCACGAGGTAGGGATGAGGTCTGCGTACTTCCTGCCCTCGTCAAACCCCACTTGTGGAATTGTATTGGATATGTAATCGTAGTTGTAACTAGAAGTCTCATGTGCATGTTGAACGGCAGTTTGTTTAAATTGCAAATGAAGAGACAGAGTATGTAAAATCTCTTTACTTGTATATGAAGGCATACATATGGTATTGTTATCTTCTATTCGTTCGCATTAATAATTCCAATAAATTTCCTAAGGCATTAATACGAGAGATCAACTAAGTACAGAAGGTTTGGACAGTGAGTTACTGCAGATTCGGGATCAAGATGATGTATTGCTCAATGGTTTGTTATGTGGAGATAATCAGAAGTAGGATTGATTATCGATTTCAGGGGAACTGGAGTAGGATCTTTTCGACTTCTGAATCAAGTTCTTCAGTAGCCCTTTCCCTAACCATATGTAAAAGCGGGATGCTTCATGCAGGGGGCTGCCCTTTTACATGAGTTCCCTGTTTTTCCGATTAATGATTTTTCTCTCCTTCTGCTTTGAGGCTTGATCTCATTGTGTGATTGAACATGAAATTTGAGACATCCCACATGCAAATAATACGTAATTAATGTTTGAAAAGAAGACTCAGAAGACAGAAGCATTTCAGGCATGCTTCACTTTGATTATAGTTTAAACTGATCGACTCAGTAGCTTTCATTAATAGTAAAAGCATATATATATTGATAGTATTCTCCTTATCATGGTTACCTTTATAGTTACTGTCTTTTCTTTCATGAATCTTTATATGATGGATATGTGACTTTATGGAATTTCAGGTCGGCCTAAACGACTTTTTGTGTTTGTGAATCCTTATGGTGGAAAGAGATCTGCACCAGAGATTTTTATTGATAGTGTAAAGCCACTACTTGACGATGCAAATATTGACTATACAGTGCAAGGTTAGCAGCATTGAATTTGTTATATGATTTTTCAGTCTGTGTGGTGATTTTTATTCTTAATTTTTGTCCTTAGAAACTAAATATCAGCTACATGCGAAGGAAGTTGCTAAATCATTGGATATTCTGAGATATGATGGTATTGTTTGTGTCAGTGGGGATGGAATTTTGGTTGAGGTAGGTTTTTGCTGCCTATTTTTATTTATTCTTCTTTTGTTGGTTGGTCAAGCTTATTGTCTTTTTGCGTTTTACACAATCATTGTCTGTGTCATGGATTCAAACCTTGGAAATAGCCTCTGGCAGAAATAAAAGGTAAGGCTGCATACAATAGACCCTTTTGGTCGGGCCCTTCCCCGGACTTTGCGTATAGCGGTAGCTTTAGTGCACCCTGCTTGCCCTTTAGCTTCTATCATCATATGCTTGACGAAGGAAGGGCTTTACTTGTTTATGGATTGGTGTTATGCTCTCTTGTTATAAAGCTCAATAGATTCTATTTATTCAAAACTCAGTTCCCATTAAAAGATGTCAAAGATGAAAGTATCAAGAGATAGATGCAACACTTACTCCTTCCCCATAATGATAGTTCTTTTCAAGACATCCATTGATTAACTGTGATTCCAAAATCGGGGCTCAATGTTAGAGAATATGTACATTACTGTGTAGTTTTTCACTGGATGTCAATGTCTTAGCTGCACTTGGGATTTTCATGAGCATGATACGCATAAGCTCAAACATTTTTTTTTGTAGTGAATGGATGATAAACATGTTGCGATTCCTCACGGTCACACTTTCTATTTTTTCCACTTTTAGCAGGTAGTTAATGGATTACTTGAAAGGGAGGATTGGGATTCTGCAATAAAAATGCCTCTTGGAGTAGTACCTGCAGGTTTGTCCTTTCCTTTATTGCTAGTTTCCTTTTGATAAACACTAATGTGGTTTTGCATATTTTGATTCCTTCTTGATAGCGAGTATACCAACTATGATATTGTATAAAAAGCTTGGCATGTAGAAACCCTTTCAGTGTCTTTATAATTATGTGTCATATATGTTAATACAGGCACTGGAAACGGCATGGCAAAGTCTCTTCTAGATGCTGTTGGTCTATCTTGTACTGCGTCCAATGCAACACTTGCTATTATTAGAGGTGGGAAGTACTATGCTTTTGGAAGGAAAAAAACCCATGGTTTCTCCATGGTGAAGTTTCCGTTACTCTTTTCTTTCTCGAATAAGGCTAAGAAGTTATCTTTGCATGCTTCGTTGTTTGCAGGGCACAAGCAATCGCTAGATGTAGCTACTATTTCACAGCGGCAGAGGAGGTTTTTCAGTGTGCTGATGCTCGCCTGGGGTATTACATCCTCCATTCTTTTCTGTGGTTTCACTGACACTGCTTTGAGTTTCGTCCTATAGTTAAGTACTTAATGAATTAGAATAGAATTTATAGCTGATATTTAGATTGACTCCGAAGATTTCGTGTTTTTTCCAGGTCTTATAGCTGATATTGATATCGAATCTGAGAAGTATAGATGGATGGGTAGTGCTCGGATAGATTATTATGTACGTTTCACGTTCTTTTTCCTTTGAGTTTGTGATTTCTTTTAACATTAGAACTTGAAATTTCAAATTGGATTTTGTTGATACTATTTGGCCAGGCAATGCAACGAATACTCCGCCTTAGGAGGTACAATGGTTGTATAAAATTTGTGGCTGCACCAGGTTATGAAACATTTGGAGAACCAGCTGACCCGGAAGGTGAAACTATTAGTGAAGTTAAATCGAGTTTTGGATATTGTGGTCCTGCTTTTCATATGAAGGATTTCAACCGTAAGATTGAAGGGCCTTTCGTATCAGTTTGGCTTCATAATGTACCTTGGGGAAGTGAAGATGCTCTCGCAGCACCAGACGCCAAGGTTGGGTTTTGTTTCCTAACTCATATTAACCTATCCATATATCCAAGCTAATAACACTCATCTAAGCTGCAAACATTTTAACTTTCAATCTGCGTGTTATGCGT
The DNA here is from genome assembly GCA_025642045.1 of Solanum sejunctum. Lineage (NCBI taxonomy): Eukaryota > Viridiplantae > Streptophyta > Magnoliopsida > Solanales > Solanaceae > Solanum > Solanum sejunctum. The sequence continues at coordinate 1,228,191 of JAOTQJ010000072.1, read as the reverse complement.
TAGCACTTCTGCAGTTTTCAGATGGTTATTTGGACTTGATCGTGATAAAGGACTGCCCAAAGTTAACGTTGCTATCGTTTATGACCGAGTTAAACAACGGCGGCCATGTAAAATCACCATATGTCTTATACTTCAAGGTAGAGTTCTTGTTTCAATCTTCTAAGTTGAACTTCCATTTTGCAAGCTCTCATCTCTTTAAGATCAACTCTTTCTTTCAATATCTATATTTTGTTGTTACTTATTGAAGTACATGCTTTTGGGCTGATATATTTACGTTAAGGGTTTTCCAATAACCACCTCTCTATCTCTGTGAGGTAATGTTAAGGTCTACATATATTTTATCCTCCCCAAATCACACTTATGGGATTTCAATGGGTAAGTAGTTGTTATTGGAGTACATCAACATTATTTTGTCTCAACAAGGCCCCTCATTTGTTGTGCTGATTCTTGTTCTTAGACCAAACATATGAAATATCGGTTGATTTTGGTGTGACGGTGAGATTTGAAACGTCATACCTCTTTCCTACTCTGTACCATCTAGTGACAAAACTACAATTTTGTGAAGGCTGTTCAAAACTTTAGTATATATTTCTAGAAGGTTGTTTTTTTACCAATATATACAGTATTTTTTCTTATATGCACAATATAATTTTTCTACAAAGGGTGTACAGGCTATCATCATAGGTCAATGAACCTACACCTGTCATATATTGTCTCAACGTAACCTCATGCATGTTCACATGTTATTTGTTGAAATTACTTATAATTTACGTTCCTAGACTTCACTTGTTGGATTTTACTTGGTATGTTGTTTTTACTTATAATTTGTATGTTCTATAATTAATTCAAACGGAAAAATAATGTTTTTGATTATTATACAAAAATTATAGGTCAAAGCATTTGTTCTAGAACCTGGTACACAATTAGATGATCCATCAAAAGAAGGGATTATAGATGCAGATGGTGAAGTTCTAGCAAGAGGTAAAGGAACTTACAAGTCAAATTACAAGACATTAATGGCATATGACAAGTTACACATAAAAGTAGATCAAGGATTGGCTACTGTGTTTTCACCTAGTACCATTTCTTAAGAACTTTTGTTGGCTGTATTTTTCTCTTGAAGGAGAAAACTTTTATTTGTTTTTCTGTGATTAAAAAGGTCATGTGTATATAATAAAAATGAAAAAAGGGTAAATAAAAGAAAGAAAGATTAAAGAAGTTTGAAAACTTATCATGGTGCATATGTATTGTCTTTGGTACAAGATCGAGCTTCAAAAATCTTTATTAATTTTTTTAAATTTCATATCACTGTTAAAATTAAATAAACAAATTAAAACGAAGAAATAATATAATGATTATTTGAATTTTTGTTTATCCCAAGTTCAATACTCTTCATATTATTGGCAGCTTTGTATTATCGAGAAAAAGACCTTACATAAAAAAAAAATGAAGGTCGTGTATTAAGATAAAAGACTAATAGGCTCAGTAAGGATAAGATGATATCTTGTCTTGTGATATGGTAAGTTGTAAAATCAATCGTGTCATTATATATTGAATTGTTATTGATCGTCATTTATTTGCTATTTATATTATATTTATTAGTTTTCAATTGCTTTCTACTATAGTCATTTTTGTATATAATATTTTCTGCTTTTGAATCTACTATATTTATGTTGAGAATCTTTCGAAAATAACCTCTTTTATCTCTATGAGATAGTAATAATATCTATGTAGACTTTATCTCCTCCCCACATTACAGTTATAAAATTTCGCTGAGTATATTATTATTGTTGCTAATACTCTTCAACATAAAAATATTTTACAATTCTATATTCACAAACTTTAGCTCCTATTTGCACTATTTTTCTCTCTCTATATATATATATATTCACAAAAATAAAATAAAATCTTTCTTTTGTAATAGTATATATTGCTAAAATTAACTTAAACCCCACGATTGATCATCTCCATGTACTGTTGTAATGACTGTTCTCTTTGTAATCTCATTTCTTCATTGAATTTTTTAATAAATGCTTCGACTCGCCGATTCAGCTCGTCCTGACTCGGTGACGGTTCAAGTACTTTTTTTACATTTTGAACCGAGGATTCATTTCTCCGGTTCTGATTTTGATGTTGCCACGTGTCTAACTTGTTTAGGTGTCTCGTGAGAGGCACGTGACGTCCTTCTGTTATCTTCTTCCATGTGCTTTCTAATGTCTCTTGTTTCTTTACTCTTGCTACCCTCAATGATTTCACCCCTAAAAGTTTAATTATTTATGAAATTAGCATTAACTGTTAAAATTTTTATATATTTTTATATTATTATTAAACAATAAATTTAATTTGAAAAATATTTAAGTTTTTCATACCTTCATGACTCGTCCTCATTAGCGGCTTCCGGTGACCGAACCTGGAAGAAATCAGCGGTTTCTCAGTCGCTAGCTGTTGAATTAGCTCCGTTTCAACTTCCGGCAAAGGCGGAAAAACCGAATTCGAAATCACAAATTCATCGTTTTCTTCTTCCTCTTCGTTCAGAGTCACCGCCTCCGGCGGTTCAGTCTTCTCCTCAAACACCTCCAGTTCATGTACCAGTTCAGGCGCGTACTTCTCTGATCTGGAAATCGCTACTAAATCTGAGTGAACCGGTGATGTTCCGGCGGAAATTGATGGCGTGACGTCAAACACTTCCGGTTCATCTACCAGTTCAGGCGTAATTGCTATTGAATCTGAGTGAACCGGAGGCGCTCCGGAAGAAATTAACGGCTTAACCTCAAACAATTCCAGTTCATCTACCAATTCCGGCTCATAGTCCGAAACTTTAGATCTGGAAAACGCTACAGAATTTTCCGTCACCGGAGTCATTCCGGCAGAAAACAACGGCTGTAATCGCTCGCCGGAGTGTTGTTGTTCCTTACGGTTTGATCGAGAAGTAGCGGCGATGATGATAATTATACCGTTGAGCAACATGTAGAGATAAGGCGGCTTCAGCCATGAAATCAAACCTGTCCAAACCGTAGGAAATTCATATAAAATCAAAGGAGCAGAGGATTTAATCGCAATGACTGAGGAAACTGCTCCGACTGAAATTAACAGAATTTTCATGGATAACATCAAATTGCTCGTCGACGATTCCATTTTCTTCTATTTTAGTTTGACAATTCAAAGATTTGTTGCTGTGATTTCTTTAGTAGATGGAAAATGGTTGTTATGTGTGAGAATTTAGAGTGAAGAAGATGAAAATTGCAGAGAAAATGTTGAGAGAGAAGAGTATATATATATGCAGATGAAAAGGTTGAGGACGCGTGTTCGTGGAATATGCTGAAATATGCGTCATTTGAGTCATTGGTTTAACAATTTTTGTAGCGGTTTAAAAACTTTTTATTATTGAATTATCAATTTTTAATAGGTTAAATTTTTTTATGAGTTAATTTAAATAATTATATTTATATTATTTAGTATATAAATTTATTGAATGTTTCATATTTTTACCTTTGTTTGGATGATTGTTACCCATTGTATTGTGTTATATTGTTAGTTTAATTATAATATTTATTTTGATTGTTACTTAAATTTAATTGTATCGTATCATTTAATTTCATTGTTAGATAACGACGAAAAAACACTTATGTAACAATCGATTTGGTGTGGTTGCATTGTTATTTTAATATGTTTTTTAGTTTATACTTTATTTATTTCATTTAATAATTCTATTTTATTATTTGCCCTATCTTTTCATGGAATTCATCACATACCCTTCAATTTCTTATAGGTTGATCATTCAAATTATGGATGTATGACGTTATGTAACGACGAAGAATGATATAATCTATCCAAATATTGTAGTCATTGATACAATACAGTACGATATAGTATAACATAATACAATACATTATGAAATAATACATAACAATTATCCAAATAAAGTATTAGTTTTAAATGTCTTAAACTCTTAGTTATTCTACAAGACAGTGATTGCTTGTGAACAAAATGCAATATGCCAACTTATGTGTATGATTCATTTTGATTTGTCATCTTGTTTTTGAGTAATTTTTAATAAAAAAAATTATTCAGTTGCCTGCTTGTGATAAATAATAATTTAAATTATAATTAATGACACTTTAATAGTCATAACAAAATGAAGTAGACACGCTATTATAATTTTATAATTAAACTTAATAAAGAAATAATTAAATAATAATTAATAAAAATAATATAATACTATTAGTGTTGTTGAGTTTCAATCTCAAAATATTGAATTTAAAATATTAAACTTGAATCATCAAGTCAAATAGCTTAATAATTACCCATTTACTTTAGCTAATTAAAATAAATACGACAATCTTAAATTGCTCAATTTTAACGACTTATATAATTTGTCATTGAGCATGTCAAATTTTGAAATGAAGGTTAAGTGGGCGGAAGGTGTGTCGTATTATTTAGGAACCCGCGGCTATGGCTGCGCCGATGTTATGTGGACCGACTTGTGGTTGGCTTGCCTTCTTACCGACAATTTGCCTTTTGGAGCACATTGGTCCAAACAAGTATTATTACTTCTTGTTCTAATTTTTTGGAAATTATTTAGTTGATTATAAAGTTTTAAGAAAAAAAAAAGGTTTGGGGGTCATACAATAAACATGGGAAACATTACATATACTTAGTTTCAAGTAATGTGCATTAATATTTTGTGGAAGCAAAACATTTGATAAATAATTTAAGGCCAACATGACATCGACAATAATATATCAATAAAATTCTTCAAATGAAATTTAGAGATGATAGAACATATATAAACTTTATCACTTTGAGAGATAGAATAATTGTTTCTAAATGACCATCAATAGCAAAATCTTAATAAATGAAAGCTCGAATAAATTTTTTTTAGATAAGTGAGATTAAATATTTTTTCTTGATAATTATGGTAGTTGAGTCAGCTTTTGTGTATTTTCATTAATTTAATAAATTGTCACCTTTCAGAAATATTTATCGAATAATTTTGACAACCAAGGCAAGGATAAATGAAAAGAAATTATCTATTGTTTTTGTTTCCTATGGAGAGTTGAACATAATACATCATGATTGTCATCGTATTTCATTGAGTACTAACTCACACCTTTGAATGCAGAAGTTAAATACTTCCTACAAATGTTTAAAGCTAGACTCAAAAAATTTTGAGTTTGCGTCTTTTGAATTCTATAAAAGATAGTTAATTTTGAATATATTTTTTTTGGACATATATCAATAAAAATCTTAATCACAAACACAGTTAAATTATAATTACTGAATTTTACTTAACCCATGGACATGCTTGTAGCTTCCCCCGATGTCCATTGCTCAATCTAACTTTATTTTTATCTTTATTTTTATCCTAAGAAAATAAATCATTTTAGCGATATTTTTTGTTTATACAAAGCAAATCAAATAAAATAGAGATAATGTTTATTTAAAAAGAAAAATCAAATTTGCACTATTGTTGAAGAAGAACTTAGACCTAACTTACACTTCAAAAGCTAGTTCAAAGGAAGGAGCATTGCCTAAACCTTATAAGAAGATCACTCATTTCATTAACCACCAATATGGAATTTTGTGTCTCAACAACTACGTTTAGAGCTAGCATTTGTCCCTTTTTTTATACAATATTGGAACAAGATAAAATAAACAAAATTCCCTTAAATAGATTGACACCTCTTGTATTAACAAATTCTAATTTTGTTATCAATATGATTTTTTGTAGGTTCCGTTAAATGTTAAAATAAATCACTTGGTATATATGTTTAAAACGTATGTTTATTTAATTTGGAGGCAAAATAATTCTTATCGAAGGTGATTTTATACTTAAATTTAAATTTAAGACTTTTACTAAAAATCGACAAATATTTACGTGTATCCATTCAACACAATCTAATAATCTATAAATTATTTCTTTCTAATTATTATTTTAACGTGTATGATATGTTTCAGTTCGAGTCAAATAACAAGTAGATCCAATGGAATATTTATTTTTTTAAAAAAAGAAAAAATGAATTTTTTCTGTAAGTCAAGTCACAGTCACCCATACGATGCCCATAATTTTTTATTTTTTTTTTAAAAAAATTATTATTCAATATTTATTGATATTATATATATAATTAAATAATTATATTTATCTTGTCATAATTTTAACTATTTCTGTAATATTTCGTTATCTACGTTAAGAAATTATAGCAAATTATTTGCAAGTTTTGCACCGTCCATTTTACGGCTGCCTGACATCTCATCACATGTATACTTACACTTAACGAAAAGTCCTTATATAAAATATTTCTTTTAACACATTATCCAATCATCTAAAACACAACTATCGATCCGTAATTATTTATAAATACTTATAAGCAGAGTCGTTAATATGAGCTAGAGCAGTTAAATTAATCTGGCTTGATTCATATTAATAGAATTAAACTAAGATTTATGAGGCTTATTTTAGGACTTTTAAAGTCCATTTAAAAAAAAAATTTTTTAGTCTGACTTGAATAAACTTGTCGATTTCTAGGAATTTTACAGTATGGTTTAGGATGACTCGTAGGTCAAACTAAAAATAAAAATCAAGTAAAGTATTAAAAATAATAAGGGACTAAATTAAAGTTCATTTAAAAATTTTAAATCTTAAAATTTAGATACAAATTATTTTTATAATGTGTAATACAACACTAATACCTGGCAATATTCTCTTGTTGTTATTTATTTTACATTTTTAAAATTATAATTTAATTTAAAAATTCATTAAAAAAATATACTTGTAATATTGAGGGCTAACCTGGCAAGGCCGTAACCTATGTATCGATGAGTTGGACTAGCTATTTTCTGACTTACAAAAAAGATGGGTCAGCTCAACCTGATCCATCATATTTCAAAGCATATATAGACTAGCTCCTATAAGGTGAGTCAGCCTGTATTGATAACTCTATTTATAAGATAATGATCAACTAATTAACACGTTAATATATTGATAATATTATTTACTATATAAAGCATACACAAATTAAATACTTCAAAAAAGAAAATGTAAGATAAATTAATTTTCCTTTTGAGTATTTTCCATTCCACTGATGATCTCACAATCAACCACCACAAATTAACGAAAGATTATTAAGTTTAACTGATTTATGACATAATCAATTGGAGATAAATTTTATACTGACTATACATGTTAAAAAGTGTGAGTGTGTCACTGATTAAATATTTTATTTTCATTTGGCTCAAAAAGTTACTTCCATTTATATGTTAAATAATATATATTTAGTTTATAAAATTTTAAAAAAATTCTAATTTATCCATATCAAATAATTATAGTTATTTTCTATTAGATTTTTTAAAAATATTATATTTACAGATTAATTTGATAAAATTATTTTTATTATTTATTATTTTTTAATTTTCAAATCAAGTAAATAAAAACAACGATTAAATACACTTCTTTTTGGCTCAAACTTTTAGAAACAAAGACTAAATTCACAATACAACAAAAAAATATGATTTCGAACAAACACAAAGCAACAATAAAAGTAGTTGAAGTGTGAAACAAAAATATAATTAAATAAAAAGAAAAGGAGATTAAAAAAAGTACTCCATAGTTGAAAGGTGTAAATGGTGATGAAAGTGCAAGAAGGGACAAAATTATTTGTGACGAATTGGTATTAAACAAACTATTAAAGTATTATTTGGAATGATTGAGAAAAATAAACTATTGAAGAAGGTTTTAAGCCTAATTCATACTCCAAAAGTTAGTTTGAAGGGAGAATGATTGTCTAAACCTTGTAAGGAGATCACTCATCCTATTGACTATCAATGTGAGACTTTTGTATCAACACCCCACCTCACGTCCAGTGCTTAACATTTGGTGCGTGGACAATTTTTTCGGGGGTCCAATATTGGGTGAGATGAGCTCTGCTCTGATTCCATGATGAATTAAGATTTAAGCCTAACTCACACCCCAAAAATTAGCTCGAAGGGAAGAGAATTACCTAAACCTTATAAGGAGATCACCCATCCCATTAGCCACCAATGTGAGACTTTTGTCTCAACAGAAACTTATTAAAATCTTAAATTATGTAGACTTGTTTATTCTTGAAATTTCCCTTAAGTAATACCTTATCTTAAAGTGAATAATAATTTTGAGATAAAATACAAATATTATTTTATTTTGTGTTTGATTAAGGGTATTAATTAATTTTAAAAATTAAATTTATATAATAATGCTGAAATAAATAAATTATTTTTTATATATAATGATATAATTAATTTCATAAATAAGATTTCTATATAAATTGTTAAATTTTTTTGATATAAAAGTATCCAAATGAACTGGTGAAGAATCAAATTTAAAAAATTATTATTTAAAATTATATTTTATATATAAATTTCTGACTCAACTGTTGATCAAATCGAATAGACAGGTAATTTCTCCTTCTTGATCCTTTATCTTCTTGCTTTTTAGCTTACACACGTTTCTACGTGCTCTTATTAACTAGTTATAATGTCTTTTCATGTTAAACAACTATAACTATCACTATTTTAGTCTCTTCGTTTTATTTTATATGAGTCAATTTGAATTGATATAAAATTTATTTTTTTTTTAAAAATATATGATGTAAAATAATTAATAGATGTTTGTATGTCTATGAATTATTCTATTAAAGATAAAATAAATATTTTAAAATTAAATTATTATTATTAAATATAAAAATATGTCATTTTATTTTGAACTCACTAAAAAGAACGCAAATCATATAAAGTAGGAAAATAGGAGTATGTTATAGACGTATAGCTTGTTTATGAATTATGAGGATGTTCTATAGTACATTCATATTAGTTAATAAATTATGATATTTCATGAAGATTTTAACTTTGTTAGTATGCACTTGTTTAAATTATCAATCTTAAATTCAATAAAAAAAAATTATACAGAATGTTGAGACACAAAGTTCCACATTGGTGGTTAATGGGATGAGTGATCTCCTTATAAGGTTTAGGCAATCCTCCTTCCTTTGAGCTAACTTTTGGAGTGTTAGTTAGACCTAAGACTTTATTCAACACAGAATCACTCTAAAATAATCCCTCTATTTTAATGTTAAAGCCACATACTTACATACATTTTTCTCTACCTAAACTCAACTTATAAAATTAGCTCTAACATGGTATAACAAAATAATAAATTAACTAAGATGGAGAAGGATAAGTGATTAGGTCAAATAAGAAATATTTCTAAGTCAAATGTTAACTCAATAGTTTAATGTTAGGTAGTACCTTAATAATTGATGGGACACCTTATTATTCCAAAATTGACTCTAACAAATGTAGGGTACTAGGGGCTTGACTAATTAATAATAAGGTTAGGCCAGCAAATGCATACCATCCACGCATGGTTTTCAATTTTTGATTTGGTGTTCCATATTTATTTTGAATTTAAATAATTAAGATTTATTTGAGAAAATATTAATAAAAAAGTAAAACATTCTTTATCTAAAGTAATTCCATTCCAAGTCCAAATTAAAATCATTCATTAAGAATGAATGAATATTTATTATCCTATTGCAAACTTTGATGGTCATATAGGATGTCGATAAGAATACCCTTTGTATTGAATTATGTGTCATACTTCCTTATTCATAAATAATTTTGTCACCCTGATTTACATTTACACAAATATATATTGATTTATTGTAGATTATAAATTCCACTTGTGGAATTTCACTGGGTATGTTATTGTTGTTGTTATTGTTGTATAAATTTTAAAAAAAATCTTAAACTTCACATCCAGTCAAATATCATCATATAAAATTGAGATAGAAAATAATTGATATTTGAGCTTTGGTTGGTGTCCAATCTTTTCTTCCTCTACAAATTATTTTTCAAAGATTCAACAAAAATTCACCTAATTAGAGAAATTATCCATACATGATTTTTTTAATTTCATCTTCTTTTAAGTTTCTGATTTAATGTTCAGTATTCAATTTTTGTTTGATTAATTCAAATTCACACCATGTTATTTCGATTTGGATAAAGCATCTACCAAGTACAACTCTACTGAAGTGTCGAAATGCACACAACCATGGAAAATTAGATTGATATGACGTAAACATCATATGCGAATATGTTTTTTCATATCCACTCAGAACCACATTTTCGATGTATCTAATATATATATATTATATAAATTGAATATAACATTGACCAACCAATAATTCATTATACACAAGTATAGTTCCCCTGTTATGCTCAACACTTTTAACAAAAAAATAAAGGGAGAAGTTTCTCTTGAGCTGTTTATACATTTTACAATATTTGCATATATTAAATGAATCGAAAAAAATCACGATAAATCGAGTAGAAATAATTTATCGTCTCGATAACATTTCGTGTGTTAATGATGAGAAATCGTAAGTATATCCTGATTGAATTGGAAAAACTGGAAATTTTGGCATACTTGACAAAGGCCTAATAGCTCCTGTTTGTGTTGTTCCATTCATTGGTGCTATTGGCATTGCAGAAAACATGCTGCAAAATTGAAAAAACGAAAAAAAAGTTATTAGTTTATTGTATTTCTAGCAAAGTTATTGGATTCACGTGCACATGAGAATTGATCTGTTAGGTAAAATGAGTCAAATTTCATAGACGCGAGACCTAATCCAAGTCACTTTTCTCTTCAGTCAACTTGTTGAATTCTGGGAGATACGTCTAATCATTTTCTTATGTGTATGGGCGGAATATCCTTAAGGTAGTGGCGGAGCCACCAAATGTATTTGTTGGAAAATTACATTTTGTAGCTAGAGAAGAAATTCGTTTTTATGTATATATACTATATATTAACTCCCTTTATATTTTGATATTCTTAAGCAAAATCCTGACTCTGGTGCATATCACTAGTCCGCTTGTAATGGGACAAGGGGATCTTTACACAACCGATGAGGGATAAGTGTAACATTTTCTAACAAGCCTAGCGTTTCTTTCTTCTCTTATTTGATCCCTGTCGAAAGATCATGATCTCTCAGCTATCGATTAAACATCATTTTACTTAAAGATTATGCTTTAAACGATGCCTAGAGGCGGGAACATACACATGATCTCAACAAGGAGGAGAATGCGCGGTATGAATAGTTTGCAAACGTTAGGTAATGCTTCAAGTACCTGGGATTCAGAGCATAGACTGGTGGTGTAGACGCGTTTATATATTGAGTGCTTCCCATCTAGATGAAAAAAATCGAGGATAAGTAAGAGAGAGCGCTTGAGTTTGGATTATAAGAAAAAGCTCGTTTGATTCGATGGTCTAACCTGTTTAGTCCCGTGGACCTGAGTGCCAATTCTTCCCCAACTCTGAGAAAACAACTGGTTACCGTTTGATGATTGATAGGCGGTTTGTAAACGGCTAAAATGATTCATCGTAGCAGGCATGGGCGGAGGCTGATGTGGAGCTGGCAATGTTTGTTGCTGCTGATGGACAGATAAAGAGATAAATTGATTCTGTCAAGTATGAGGATTCAGAATATAAAGAAGCAAACACACGAACAAAGCCAAGGGGATTTGCACCTCGTCGAAGGGATTATTATAACTAGAAATAACAAAGGAAACACCTCGTCGAAGAGATTCATTACCTCATTCTTCACATTGTTCAAGGCGTTTGCTGATACCGGCTGCGTATTCCATTGAAAATCTTTGATTAGTTCCTCAATTCCAGCATCAAATTTGTTCTTGTTTTCTGTAGTGGCAGAACTGGCATTCTGCTGGATTACTGCTTTTGGTTCCGCTGCTGAAAATCAGTGGCGAAAGATTCAAGCATGGTACATCAACAATTCTAGTCAGTGGCGGATCCAGAGAGTAACACCGGTTCAGGGAACCAATAGGTAAATATCCACGAAACATCTATATTAACTTAAGATCGCTTTATAAACTCATAAACTTCAAATCCTGGATCCGTCTCTGACTAACATTAGTACTCCTAATTGATAGAGGAACATACACTGGGGGGCTCCAACTGAATGCGTTTTGGAAACAGATCCATTTTCTTTCATGGCCTCCGAATGACTTTTAGAAGCACTAGCAACATGGTTGTTGGTAGCAGTTGATGCTGTTGGGGATATATTTGCTTTCGAGACTTGAGAGATCGATTGTTCTATGTTTTGAAGAACGTTTTCCCGGGGATCAGGAGAAACCTGTTAACCATGTGTAAACAGTTATCAATCTTAAAAGTATGAAAAGAAAGTAAAAGGATATAGTTATTCAGACAATGACGGATTACATTAGCTTTTGGCTTTGGTTCTTCCGCGGAGGCTACTGGTTTTTCATTCTGAACAACGTCAGGCTTGGGATCACGAGCAGCCTGCTCGGAACACTGAACACTAAGATTACAAAATAATGCCTCTTTCCTTGTTTAGACAACAACATTCAAAGTCTTATTTATTTTCTTAAACTTCGTGTCAACTCAAAACCAGACAATACGAAATGGTTCTAAAAGTTGTATTTACCTGCTTAGGTAATTCAGAACATGAATTATGTAATCTACTCCTCAAAGTGAGCATTGTTCTATCTGCATCCGGTAATGGAGAAGATTTCCTCTCTTGAGACAACGACATGCTCCGTGTGATATATTCTGCATCCCTGGGAGTGCCAGTTTTACTAACCGAATTACGTTCTCCTCTGACATCAGGAGATGACAACACACTACCGTTTCGTGGTATCCATCTTTTCTCCACATATCTGGCACATTCGCGGAAGTTAGTAAAGTTGATCTTGAAATGAAATAAGATGATTCGGGGAAAAAGTTAACTATGATGTCATACTTTGCTCGGATAAAATTTTCAATACCAACTCTGTTGGATTTGGCAGGCAGTTCGGCTTCCCAGTAGCTATTTGATTTCTGATTTCCCATCGCTAAAAAGGAACGAGAAGTTAAGTTATTCAAGGAGAAGAAACGACTGCTGAAATATAATACGAAGAAGAGGAAAACACGGTTGGCTCACTTTGAATAAACGCAACCTGATCTGGAAGCCAGGTATCCAATGTAGCAGATCTTACCTGCATAAGGATGATGCATAAGTTCCAATTGGACTTCAGAGTGCAAATGAACAAACGTGAAAAAATTAAATATAATTGTTAGTGAAGGATGTGATAAGTCTTAATGGGATAACACAAATCTAACGCGAAGAAATGAGAAGACGATAGCAAGGTGGAGAAATCTATATGTGAAACTGCACCTTCGATATATGTACTCCGAGACTCCTATGAACACCAGAACAATGCAAGCATATGAAGATTCCGAGGTTCACACTAGCCCATCTTGGACCTCTGCAGAAAATAAGTGATCGATAAACTGAAAGCAACCTAAACAACGTTTAAGTGTATCATCACGTCTTTATCTTTCATTTTTTGATGAAAAAAGAGGAAACACATTTGATTCTGTTTCATTTCTAGTCCACGCGACGTTACTAATGGTAATGCTTGTAGACGTACCTGGCTTTGCAGTCAGCGCATTCTCGATTCTCTGGCAATTTGAGTAGTCCTTCAAGTATCTACAAGAAGGAAATAACAGAAGAGTTCATTTTCTTGTAGAGGTAGTACGGAATACTTCTAACTGAATATAAGTTATGTAAGTGTTCTCTCTGCAATGCAGCAACAACAACAACTACAACTACTATCCCTCGGTCCTAAACTAACTGGAGTCGACTACTCGACTTTGATTATGCTTCCTCTGCAATACCTTATCGAAATCTACCTTCGAAGTCATCTATTTTGAAAATAGAGAAACGTTTTAATACAACCACATTGCAAATCGCAACAACACGTCTAACCACTACTCCCTTCGTTATAGTTTGTTTGTCTTACTTTTCTTTTTAGTCCGTTTCTGAAAAGGATTGATCTTATTCTAATTCCCAAGTAACACCATACAAAAGACATCTCATCGGAAAATGTTCGTGCCATACATATGATACTATTAGGTCGTTGTGGTCGGGCTCTATGATGGATTTGTGACCACATTCTTGACAATGCCATAGGACCCTCTATTGTCAAAACACCAAATATTTTTTGGTTAAGGTTCATACAGTAATCCTACAAAGATATAGGCAGCTTACCCTGACGTAAGCATTAGTAGCAGATTTTATAGCTCAAACACGTGATCTATTGGTCACGTAGTGACAACTTAACACGTAGGACTAAAAGCTAAGTACTTAAAAAAAAGGACAGGAGAAAATTATTGAACTTCCATTTGCACCTAACATTGCTATTATTAAACAAGAAAAATCCTATACAGCTGTGTACAGCCACAACATACTAATCAAAAAAGAACTATATATATACATGAAACAGAGACTTATTTATTGTATTGCTCAGACTCTTCAAAAATGTCGACAGATACACATTAGATCCTCCAAAAACACTCCGATTTTTATGGAGAGTTCGAGTAATATAGCTTATTTACATATTGATTCTTCTTAGTTCTTTCAATTGCTAAATCCAACAATAATAACAACAACAGCAACATACCCAGTGGAATCCCACAAGTTGGGTCTGGGAAAGGAAAAACATACGCAAAAAAAGAACCCAAAATTCGACATATTTAATATTTTGGACAGATAATTTAGTCTATCATGCTAAACCAACCTCAGAACATGTCAATAAATACATACATACATATATATATATATATATATATATATATATATATATATATATATATATATATATGGCAGTCTGTCAAGGAATAAGTCCCAATACTAAAACACCTACTTGTCAAAGAAAGTCAAATAACAACAACGACAACAACATACATAGTACAATCCTAGATGTCGAGTCTTGGGAGGGTGGTGCGTACACAATCTTACCCCTTCCAAGGGATAAATAGTCAACTTTGAAAAAATTTACTGTCAACCTATTGCAGATATGAATCTATCTGATTAAGAAGGGAAGAACTTGCATCATACAAAGTTTGTTTCCGAATTGCCCACAAGCAAAACAAATTCTCCAAAATACCAAAAAAAAGATCATATCTTTTTTAATTTCTTCAAGAATTTCATATAAAGCTCTTTAATTAAAACCCCATCAAAATTTAATCAAGAAAGTGATTTTGGTAATTTCAAAACCCCCCAAAAAATCCCTTTCTTTGGTCAGAACTATATAATCCAAGAATCACAATCAATCATCAAATTAAACAATAGTTCGATGCACAAAGTATTTCACGGTCTAATGAACTATAGCACAAGAGGTATGATATAGACAGTCTATCGTAATCAAATTTACTTGAATAAGGAAAACTCAAGTTTTTGAGCAAAAATACTACTCCCTCCCTTTATTTTATGTGATGAAATTTGACTTGACACATAAACACGAGGTTTTTGGTACATAAACACCAAAGAATCAATCACCCCCATCAAAAAGAAAACAACAAAAACAAAGATAAGTAATATCTATCAAATTTATGGACCAAAATTTAATTTACTTGACAAAAAACAAACTTGAATTCCTAATAAATTCTGTAGCTAAACAATAAAATTCACGCTATAGGGACTAATTAATGACAAAATAGAATTCTATTAGCTACGAGCAATTTAACAGCAGATTATCATATCAATAAAGTAAAAAAAGCTAAATTTAAAAGTACCTTTGTATGTTTAGCATTAAGCTCCTTTGAAACTCTTGATTTATCATTCATGATTGAATTAAATCCCAAAAAAAAACTATAAAAACTAGAAAAAAGAAACTCTTTTTTCTTTATATTTCTAAGTATTTGGAGAAAGTAGACAAGAAGGAGGAGAAGAAAATTTGAAAGTAGAACTCTCAAATAATGACACTTTTTTTTTTTGCTTTTTTAAAAAAAAATTATTTTTAATTATGAATAATAAAAATCATATATTGCGGCTTTCTATTGGAATCTTGCGCGTGGAAGAGGATGTTTTTGGTAGTTATTCTTAGTTGGAAATTCCATGCATAAACAAACATATTTTATTTAATTTTGTTATTGGGGATGGGGTCCAAATACAACAATGAGGTGAGGTCTTTTCAATTATATATACTTTTATTTATTTATTTCACTTTTTAAGAAAAAAAATTAAATGAAATAATACTTATCTTAAAAGGCGACTGTCTCTTTCATTGCTATTTAAATTTTTATCTATTCCTTTTTTTTTTTAATTTTTTCTTCTATACAAGGGAATAGATTTTTTTTTTATCAATCTCAGATGAGTCAAAGATTGACTATTTTTTGGCTTTAGAGTATGATGGAATAAAGCAAAATGACTCTTTAAACTGTCTGCGCTT
>JAOTQJ010000072.1:1198978-1211810 GCA_025642045.1 Solanum sejunctum | reverse complement strand
CCCCCCCCCCCCCCCCCCCAAAATCCCCCTTTAATTTTAAATATAATATTGATGTTGAAAAAATGTGAAAAATTGAACTTTACAAAGAAGATTTTCAGGTTTATGAAAAGGTATTTAGTTCCTTATAGCCCCTCCTTTTTATATGTCAAAAAAAGAGTTTTGAACATAATGATTTGTGAATTTTCTCTATTTTTGTTTAATATAATATGTTGTTTTGAATATTAAGCATTTTTAGTTTAAAATTATTTTATATCCAATTTAATACAATTTTCTCTATTTATATTTACTTATATTTGTACTAAAAAGAAAGTAATTGTATACATGACTCACTAAGGTGTCAAATGCTTCACACTTCACACCATGATGAAGTGGAGAAAAGATTATTGGATGTGATGAGAAATCTTCTCATGATCTAGGAAAAGTTCTATCAAATAATTTATTTATTTCTATTTCATAAAATGTGGTTAAATCATCTAAAAAAATATATTTTATGAAATCTCTTGTCTTTTTTTATCATTTTTATTTGTCCACAATATTATTTTGAGATATCCTACGATATTTATTCAATTTATAAAATTAATGAATAATTTGTGTCTATTTTATACTTTTTATTAAATAGTATTTATTTTTTAATATTTAGATAACTTGTATTCAATAAGAGTGATTTGATAAAACTATTCCTATATTTACTGCTTCTTAATTTCTATGTCACGGGGGAAGTAAAGAGAAAAGGTCCAAAATAGTTCCTACTTTTTGCGTTAAAATTTAAAGTCATTCTTGATTTTTCACATGAAACACTAATAGTACCTCATGTTTGCAATATTGGTACATTTTTTGATCAATTCCTAGACTTTTATCTACTTTTTAATATTGATTTTGTCTATAAGTTTATGTATAAAATATTCGATCGTCCTTTTATATATTAGGTAGAAATAATAATTTCAGAGGATGGGTCAATTGTATTATGACTATTATGGGAAGAAATTAAAGAAAATTTGAATGTCTTGTAATGTCTGAGACAGTGTGATGCCTCTGACAGAGGGCGGGTCAAGCAAGATTGATAAATTTTTAAAAATGAGATGTATATGATATATAAGATAAATATTTCACATATTAAAACGATAGAAAAAATGAAAAGTTTTATAAGAATACTGTGAATTTACATGACACTTAATTTTTTTGTATATTTGATATAAAGTAATTCAAAAAATAAACTTGTAGGACAAACAATACTTGCCATGGACTTGAAATATAATAATGCCAAAGCAGATTTTAGTGAAGGGATTAGGTTGGTTTCTTAGTTTAGGCTCCATAATTAATTAGGATTGTCAACACTACAAATGCATAATGACACAATAACAATATTTGAATTCCAAATCATGTTTCACTACTACTAATAATAATTAAGAATAGGACAGAGAGATAAATATAAAACACACCTAATCATGAATTTTGAGATTAGAAATAGTGCCTTGACCATATATTTCAAGTGACTTTTAATGTAATGGTTCAATCACTAATGATATTATTGATGTTGAATTTAGGTATACATGACTGTGAAATGAGTCAGTAATTTAATGTTAAATTTGTCGTTCGACCTGCCATTAAGTCCCACACGATCTTAAAATGCATCACTAGTAGATAAAATTTACTTACTTATATACCCAGTATTTTTTTTTTAATATTTTTGTTGATATAGAACTTCTCAACTTACATCATCAACATCAACATACCCCAGTGCCTCGAAAGGCTCCCGCTCATTGCGGGGTGAAGGGAGGTCGAATGTACGCAGCCTAACCCCTATGTTTAAAAACATAAAGCGTCTGTTTTCAGATGACCCATGAGGAGCGTCGAAAGTTACATTGACTAACTACTATTTCACAAATGAAAAAAATGCAGACAGTTTAAAGAGTGATTTTACTTTATTCCATCATACTCCAAAGTCAAAAAATAGTCAATCTTTGACTATATCCGAGATTGATGGAAACAGAACTTCTCAACTTAATCTGAATTATTACATTTAACATGTAAATAAATGAGTTTCTTCTTCTAAGCTAATCATCTTAAGTTCTTTACTGATTAAAAAAAAATTACTCCATGCATAAAATATCTCGTATTCACGTAGGGTAAAAACCACAAGCTAAAGAATATGATTAATCAAATGAAATTTATTAATATGAAATTGTTAAAGATGAAAAAAAAGAGACACAAGATAAATAACAAAAACTTTGATAATATTTTTATGTTTCATCTCCCAATAAATCTACTTTTTAGCCCAATAGAATGAAAATAGGGGGAATTGTGCCATAGATGAAGTTAAATAATTTTTTTGAAAATAAGCCCTAAAATCAAATTTAAGACGCAATGTGCCATATTTGTAATCCTCTTCCAAAATATTTCTCATTTGGGCCATTATTGTAATCCTTTTCCTCAATTTTTTATTGGGCCATCCACTTCCATTGGCCCAAGAAATTCAAGAGATTGGATTGGGCTAATTGTTCACCCTAAAACCTCCATCTATAACAAAGGATGATAAGATGGACTCTGTATTTTTACGCGAGGAAATTACTTGGCTGGTAAACATCTTTCACTTGTTCGAGTCACCAAACAAGCAAGCAGGGCAATTAAAAAATGTATCATTCGAGGATCGAACCTAGTCTTAGTTGATCATTGATACTTCTCGATTTTCACCTTTTTTTAATTGCAAGATTATTTAGGAAACAGTCTCTCTACTTCTATGAAGTAGCGGTAAGGTCTGCATATAATCTTCCCTCCCCAGACCCCACTTGTGGGATATCACTGGGTATATTGTTGTTGTTTAATAGCAAGATTGTATTGATTTATCCAATTTAAATTTAAAAATTTGTTAAACAATAACAACATACCCAGTAGAATCTCACAAATGGGGTCTAAGAAAGATAAATGTAGTCAGACCTTGCCACTACCTCGTAGAAAGTTAAAATTTAAAATTATTCCGTCAAACACCATCATATAAATTGAGATAAAATAAATAATAATTCCATATACCAAACAAAAGCTAGTAGGTGACATATATTAAATGCAAAAGTGACAGGGCTGAATATTAGATACTGAAACTTGATGGACCATGCTGTCTTCTTTAATAAATGAAATCTTCATCATGAATTATTTCCTAAATTGAAGTATAGACTTGAACCCTAATCCAAATTGATATTTTTCAAAAAGTAATATTTATCAACTACTTTTAATTAGGTTTGTTGCTTCCAAATTTAGTTGTCAGGAATCGGAGTGAAACTTATTTTATTTTCAAGTAATCTTACAAATATTTCAAGGGTTAAAAATGATAGAGCGAAAGTGAAGTTAGGCTTTGATTTCGAATTCCACCTCTGACTATCTAACTGGTTTATCGACTGATAAATTCAAAATGATAAAATTAATTGTTGAACGTGACTCAATACTTCCCTTTTGTATTATCTTATATCTCATTTTAGAGCTAACAAAAAGAGATTAGCCTACGCTAATAGCTCCTTTTTGTATTTAAAATTACTCATATCGGTTTTTTTATTTTATTTTAATCCTTAATAACAATGTTTTCATAAATCATAACCATAGGAACATCATCACTTATTCAAAATGACAAGTTTTAAAAAATATGATATTAAAAGTTTTTCTTTTAAATCGTCAAATTAAATATCTCAATAATAAATAGATGCAGAGTGTATAAATAAAATATAACATGAATATGAGAAAGTATAATAGCCATAGTATACACTAATGGGTGAATCTGAGTAAATTCAAATTTTTAAGTTCAAGTCTCTGAAAATAAAAAAAAAATTATATTAAAAAAATTATTATTTAAAATAGATCCTATGATGCATGAATTCGAATATAATTAAATATCAAGACAAGACAAAAAAAATATGTAATTATTATACCATTGTTTGTGTCATGGACCCATCTTTTCATTGAATTGTCATGATTTTGAAGAAATTTCAGAAGCTCATTAATTCAATTGTGAAGTTATAATTGACTCAACAAGTAATCTCCAAGATAAATATAGACGAATTCAAAATTTAAAACTCGTTATGACGAAATTTCAGAAGTTCATTAATTCAATTGTGAAGTTGTAATTGACTCAACAAGCAAATTCCAAGATAAATATAGACGAATTCAGAATTTAAACTTCGTTATGACAAAATTTCAGAAGTTTATTAATTCAATTGTGAAGTTATAATTGGCTCAACAAGCAAATCCCAAGATAAATATAGACGGATTCAGAATTTAAAGCTCGTTTAATTAAAGATGAATTGTAAAAGTTCAATATTATTTATTAATATTGTGAATTTTGATGCAAAATCTGCTTGTTTAGACGATTAATTTGTATTTACATTTCTTAATATCCGTATAAAAAGATTGTTTCATTTAAAAGTTTTCTTTATTTTTTCGAGCTCAAAGTTTGCTTGTTTATACATGTTTAAGATTTTTATATTATCTCTAAGAAATCAAAGAATTTAAAATTAATAAATTTGGAATATTAAAACCAAAAATCACACTTACAAATATGATTTGCCATGTGAAGTTTCATCCTTCCGTTTACTTTTTTAAACCTTTTAAAATATTAGTTATTAAAATATTATAGTTACATAAATTTAGATATTTAACAGGATTTAGATCAAATCTAACAATATATATTAGATTAATCCAAGTCAAAACTTTTAGTTTAAAGAAGGAGCTTTCAATGTAATCACTATATTTACAATATCATAAGAAGAGAGATCTAATATGAACCTGCATTTAGTTGAGCCTTCAATATAGATTTTAATCATCAAATGAATATTTTTTTTTAAAAAAAGTTGATCTAATCCGATTAATCACAATTTACGTAATATTTATATAAGCTAGTATTTCACCCAAAAAGTGAATTTTTTTTTACTTTCACCTGATGTTTATTATTCATATTGAAATTCGATTAAAAGTGAAGAGACATTCTTAATATCATCATCATCAACATACCCCAGTGCCTCAAAAGGCTCCCGCTCATTGCGGGGTGAGGAGGGGTCAGATGTATGCAGCCTAACCCCTATGTTTAAAAACATAAAGCGGCTGTTTCCAGATGACCCATGAGGAGCGTCGAAAATTGCATTGACTAACTGCTACTTCACAAATGAAAGAAGCGCAAATAGTTTAAAGAGTCATTCTGCTTTATTCCATCATATTCCAAAGCCAAAAAATAGTCAATCTTTGGCTCCATCCGAGATTGATGGAAATAGAGACACTCTCAATATATTTTTTAAAATTTTCAGGAGCTCTAATATAAAACTTTAATTAAAGTTAAAAGAATTTCAGTCATTTCATCGTATTTCATATTGATAAAAAAAATAAAACTCTATGTAATACCTATATGATTTTCCAAAGTTTCTCAAAAAAACAAAAAATATATTCTTATAATTGTTATGCCAAAAAAAGTTAAGTAACCAATTATGCACATATTGTTGTACCACTTTTCTTTTCTTTATTTTTCACTCAAGAGTTTGGCACTTTATATTTGAAGTTGATTAAGTTAGTTCGCGTATTATAAAGCTCATTTTTAAAGATGACACTTTCACTAATTAATTTTTTTCTGTTATGAAAACTTCAAACTTAACATTTTTAATTAAGAATTAATTAATTAGTTACATAATTTCACATTTATATGTTCCCTAAATTCTCCATGTGATTTATGGATGGATTACTAAACCACCACTAATAATCATAAAGGTGACCACTATTCCACCTCTCAAGTCTCACACTCAACTCCCCTTAATATTTATCTAGATTATATTAAATTATTTTAAAATAATATTTTCTTATTTATAGATTAAAATATAAAAAAATAAATAAAAACTCACATATTTTCCTAAAATATATTTTTTTATTTCTTAAGAAAAACTCAACAATCATTTTTTATCAATTAAATATAAAAAATAAAGATTTATTTCAAGTCAATATTATTTACTCTTTTTTTTTTTGGCAAAATTATTTACTCATTTATTAATTATTTATTGGCACCACCATGCAATTAATGCAAATCAATATCATCCCACCTGTCTATACATATATTATAGAGATATAACAATACTTACACTTCATTGACTTATCATTCTTCTCCATTTCCCTCCATTCACTCCCTCCCAACTCTTCTTCATCTTTCAATCAAGTTTCAATTAGTTGGATCATAGACATGTGGATCGATCGATCGATCAGAGAGGTTTTAACTTCAACCGTTATTTATTTTTCGAGTTCAACTAGAAAATACCTTCACATCTAAACATTTGTTCTGAGTCTGCGTAACATTACTTCCAAACCATAACATCAAATCGATACAAACTTATTTCCCTTTTTCTTTTTTGTTTTATCGTCTAAAAAGGATGGGTTGTTTTCTTTGTTCTACCAAAAAAACATCGTCAAATTCTAACACCAAATTACAAACCGCAACTACTCATAGATCTCCACCATCAACCCTTTCATTTGTTGAACAAGAAGAAGTTAAAGAAATTCTTTCAGAAACTCCAATTATTATTAATAATCCCATAATTCATAGTAATGAAGAAACAAAAAATATTTCCACCAAAAAAATTTCTAACATTCAAGATAGTCATGTTTTCAAAATAGCCAGAATTTTCAACCCCAAAGAACTCGATCGGGTCGGGTCGGATCCAAAGCAGATAGCCAAAGAGCTCAGCAGGAATATCCGGGTGGGGTCAGACCCAAAAGAGTCGGCCACAGAACTCAATCGGGTCGGGGCAGATCCAAGAGAAGCCACCAAACATGTCAGTAGGCATATTTGGGTCGGGTCAAATTCGAAAGAGACTATTGGGGAGTTCAGCAGGAGTATCCGGGTCGGGTCAGACCCGAAAGAGACGATCAAAGATGTCTGGCAGCGATCTCCGGCAAAGTATCGAAACACTTCTCCAGCTAGAAGGTCGGATCACCTAGCCCGGTCGGGTCAGAACCGGAACACCTCCCCAACTAGAAGGTCGAATCACCTATCCGGGTCGGGTCAGATCCGGAACACCTCCCCTGCTAAGAGGTCAGATAACCTACCCGGGTCGGGTCTGACCCGGAGCAATTCTCTGAGTCGGTTCGGTTCGGGTAGGAATACGGGCGGGTTATCGCGAAGAGATAAGGGTGAGAGTTCATGCCGGAGATCCAGGCCACCGGTGATATGTGGAGATCAAACTAACGGAGGAACGAGGAACAGCATAAGTAAATGCCCGTCGGCGAGGAAATCCGGTAAGTCGCCGGGAAGGATTAGGTCGGAATTGGGTGACCAGCGCCGGATTCCGGCGGAAGCTGGAAATAATAATAATTACAAGAAGCCTTTGACAAGTGGAATTGATGAATCTGTTGAAAATCCACTTGTGTCCTTTGAATGTTTTATTTTCATTTAAAAAAAGAAAAGAAAAAATTAGTTGGAGAGTAATAAATTGTTAAGAAAAATGTAGCATAAATGTTAGATTGGATATTTAATTAATCTATGTTTTTTTGCTAATGTACATTAGAAGTTATAATTTTGTTTGGTATAATTCTACGATTGCCGAAAAGAATATTTAAGATGATATTTTTTGTTATCAAAGTCATTTACGTATCTTTGATATTTGATCGTCTAAAGAAGATGATATTGTTTGAAAGACTTTCGACTCAAATAAATAGATAACAAAAACATGGATTTAAAATTGTAGGATTATAGTCTATGCATTTAGCATAATCATATAATTTTCAATCTTTTAACAAGCCAATACCAATATGGCATCAATAACTTCTCTAGCTATTTCATTCCCAAAGTTTTGGACTCAATTTTTTTTTAAAGAAAATAAAAAACAACACGACTTAAAAGAACAACTTACTCAATGAAACCAAACGAATCGTCTTGAAGACAAAGGCCACCATCTAAGCTAGGAATTTCAATGCCTAAATGCTATGTACACTAAATTAAAGAGCCAAGAGGAGGGACAAAAAAAGGCCAATTGGTGAACTTGAACAATGTTGGTTGCCCTAAGATTGAGCTAGCTAGGAATGTGCATTTGATGAGGCCAAGATCAAGAAATCGGGTAAGGAATTTTGTTGATGGAGAGGCCATGGATCGCGTTCAGGAGGACAAGGTACGGGAACAGGATTGGCTAGAAAAGTAGGGACGTCTTCTCCTGGCATCAACACTGAAACTTCTCGAGCCTTCGTTGACACCTGAAGCATTATAGCCAAGGCATAACAAGTTATATAACATTGATGATAAGTCTTTCAAGAAACTAATGAAGTTCAAACCAAGCAAGCTAGATTGGATCATGTCATGTAACAGAATTAGTAGTACTGGAGCAACCATCTTCTTGGATCGTAAAACATTGAGTTGGTTAGATACTAAAACCACAATAGTATTGGTAGGCTGTCCTCCGTCAACAATATATCTAATATGATCTCATAAGTGGCGTCTGAACAGGGCTAGAGTGTATGCAGACTTTACCCCTATATGGTGGTTTAGTAAATTGCAGTTCTTTATAATGTAAGAAGTCAAAGAGATATCAAAATAGTGCTAGAGAATTACTTTGTTACTACTTAGCTTCATTGTCCTGGTTGTGTTTAGATTAACTATGTGTTATAAAGACACTAGAAAAGTCTCTTGTGTTTGTACAACACCACCTAGGAAGGTAGAGAAGTTGTCCCCGGTAGACCTTCGGGTCTTGTATTTGTAACCTAGTTTATATCAGAGAGGTTGAGTAGGAGTTCAGAGTTAGATGACTCAGAGCCAGAGCTAGAGTTTTGCCGGCGGGGTCGGCAAAACCGTGTAGCTTTCTATATCAATAACATATATAGTGTAATCCCACAAGTGAAGTCCGAGGAAGATACAGTATATGTAGAGTCAGAGGCAGATCTACATTAATCCAAGGGTGTCTAGATGAATCCTTCTATCAAAAAATTTTTTTAAATATATAGGTTAAATATAAATATTTTGATATATATATATATATATATATTGAACACTCTTGACACAAAAATCACTCATTATATCCTAAAAATATAAACGTCTTTGATAAAAATACTGATTCCACCACTAATATAAACTTTATCCTAGCTTGAGAGAAAGAGAGATTATGTCGGACAGACCATCAACTCAAGGAAAAGCAATTCAAAGAAACTACAAGAGCAATAATACGATTAACTAATTTGTATTTGTAGCTTTCTTGTATGTGTATTTAAAAATCAATCAAATGCATAAACAATTTATGCATAAACTAATAAGCCACATTTTCTAGAATTCGAAACTCATAAACTCACAATCCTAACAACTAAAACTTTACTAGACCAAAAAATTCCAGATAAAGACACTTACTTTGGGTGTAGGATAACAAAGTTTTCTATTGAAGCTCATCTGAGACTCAATGTCACCAAGATTCCGGTCACCGGAGGGCGATAAAGTGGGTGAATTGTGCCTGAGAAACCTCTCAAAAATGGCCATGACAAGGAACATAGAAATAAGAATGGCAGTGGCAACAAAACCAAAAGAAACAGCATTAACAGAATTGTCAAAATGAGTCCAATGATCATCTTTGGTCTTTATCCGTACCCGATGAAAAAAATAAGAGCATCCGTCGACAAAAGGATCTCCCATTTTTTGTTATACCAAAATCAAGAAGCCCAAAAAAGGTCAAAAACCAATCAAAATCATGTCTTTTTAACTTTCTTTTATTGACGGAATGACTTGAGAGACCCTTGTATTCGATTCAGATTGTCAATTATTCTCTTCTACTCATCGAAGTTTCAACTAGACACTTAAACTCGAACAAAATAGGGACAATTGATGGTAGTTTTATGAGCTTTTCAAGATTTTTGACACCATTACAACCAAGAACTTAAAATGTCCTTAAAAAAACACCAAAATCATGTCTTTTTCACTCTTTTTTCTTTTCTTTTAAGAGATTATAATTACCTAACCAAGAACTAAGAATGTTCAAAAACCAATCAAGATCAAGTCTTTTTTAACTCTTCTTTTTTTCAAGAAATTGGGAAGACATTGTGGTAGTTTTATGAGCTTTTCAAGATTTTGTCTCCATTATAATTACCAAAATGAACCACTAAAAGAGTTTAAAAAATGCTTTTCTTCTTCATGAACTTGGAAAGACACTTGATGGTAGTTTTTTATGATCTTTTCAAGATTTTGACACCATTAATATTACCAAAACAAGAACTAAAATGTCAAAAACCAAGAAAAAAATCATGTCTTTTTATACTCATTACTATTTTCAAGAGACTTAAGAAATTGGGAAGATAATTATACTCAAGATTTTGACACCATTATATAAAAGGAACAAAATACTAAACACTAGTCAAAACATGAAGGAGAAAGAGAGGAGGAAAAAGAAAAACATTTGGGGTTGGGTATTTTTTCACTTTTTGAAAAAGAAAAGAGGACTTTTGGGATTTGAAAGCAGAGAAGTTTGAGCTGAAAATTAGCTCAAGATCTGTGAAGACTCTGCACTGCAGCAGCCAAGTTTCAAGATTGTCCATTTCCTTAGCTCTTTTAATATATATACTCCCTCCGTCCGATGTAACACTCTTTTCTTTTTGATTCGTTCAAAATGAATATTACTTTACTCTAATTGAAAATAATTTTACTTTAAATTTTTTTTTTTATATTTGATAAAATGATTTCTAGTCACATAAAAGTCACATAAATATCTAAGAATAATTTAGATCATAAATTTCAAAAAAAATATATATTAAATACCGTACAAATCAAAAAATATCAAAATAAATTAGACCAGAGGAAGTACTACAAGTTGGAGATCTCGCCTATGCTTACACTGTCGAAATTGACATCTATATTTGCTACTTCACATGTAAATGAATTATTTAGTAACGACTAACGAAGACGAAATCAAAATTTAAATTTTACAGAATTAATTTGGCATATAAGATGAGATAAGCAAAGACATTTTGTGAGCCATAGCATTAGATAATTACATCTTCTATGCCAAATAGAGGATGCAATAAAATAATCTTGGTATTAACTAACAGCTTAAGCTATACATGGGATAATGTTTATCTCAAATTTTATTCTAAAAATACTATCTTTATCTTAGGTACCAAATGATATTGTAAGTTTTGAATTCTGAAATATGTGAGATATTTTATTTTTGTGTATATCTTTTAATAGAATATAAGTTTCAGATCAAATATCGAGTTTTGACGAATTCATATTCTATACATTACAATCGTTTCTATTAAGGTTAAACAACTAAATACATGCATCCAACGTGGTATGATACAAATTAATTCGAGTATATCTAATGTGTATTCACACACGCTCTATGCTTTTTCATCATTGGAATTACTTTTTTCTTTTTATCTTTGCAAATGCATTAGGCAATGGGCCCTTGTAATAGGGCCCATTGGATCACTCAAAGTTCATCACATAGGGCCCAGTCCAACAACTCTTGTGCTTTTGTCTAACTTTGAATAGTCTCCTCTCTTTGTTCACTATTTTTTGCAAATTAAATTTCAAGGATTTAATAATTTTTAAGTTTCTAACATATATAAATATTTATTAATTTAATT
The DNA here is from genome assembly GCA_025642045.1 of Solanum sejunctum. Classification (NCBI taxonomy): domain Eukaryota; kingdom Viridiplantae; phylum Streptophyta; class Magnoliopsida; order Solanales; family Solanaceae; genus Solanum; species Solanum sejunctum. The sequence goes on along the minus strand of JAOTQJ010000072.1, from coordinate 1,200,242 downwards.
TACCGTAGCAAGAAAGAGTGAGCTGTTTTTTTCGCATTTTTATAATTATCTATATAAATTATTTCAGAGAAAGACATGTTACTGGTCCTTTATTGTTCAATAAATTCTGCCTTCGAAATTACTCCCCATTTAAATTTTTTTATCCTATTTGTTTAATACATGCTTCTTTTAAAAAAATAATTGTAAACTTTTTAAAATAATAAATAATTTAAAATCATTATTTTTAACTTATCAAAAAAGGGTGCAAATCCCTCTCACTGGTCCCACAATATCACACGTGTCAACAAATGTCCACCAGCTCATCATTATCCACGTGGCATGAGTTGTTTTTGTCTGGCTAAACAACATATTAGTCAAAGTAATAAATGTTACATAAGTAATTTGTTTTGTAAGATAATTAGTATATAATAACAATACACTTAATATAATTTAATTAAAAAAATTATGAGAAAGATAACATATGCATAGATATTTAACTCTAGGTAGTTATAAAAGAACAACAACAAGATAATATTACTAGAAACATGACAAAAAAAGAATGATATCAATTATCAAAAGTGTAAAAAACCTACGTGAATAATACGCTAGATAAATATTGTGCTCAACACTCTCTCCTAATCTAATCAACTTGAAAAGTGAGATTGTTCTAATATCTACTAATCTTTTATTTTAATTTGTGATCTTCATACTTTATTGTGTAAAATTATATACTCGATAAGTTAAGATTATGTATATGGTTATATTTTATTTAGTTATTTTTCCCTAATATTTTTTATTTTTAGATAGGATAAATTGATAATTTCCGAATATATATCTTACCCTGCTGCTCGACATGTCATCTAATTGTCGGATTTTCCCAGGTTTCAGGGACACAAAAATCTCTCGGGAGATGTCCCACTATATCAACGGCTAAGATTACGTGTAGTACTTTTCTCGTACGATGTTTACCGTCGGATCAATTTGGTCAACAACAAAAATTTAGTCAAAAAATTACGCGCATGCAAAATGAACAGTTAATCACGCACGTGAGATAGCGTGTGGCAGTCTATAAAAAACTTTAAGATTTCCTATGCGTGTCCTTTTTGAAAATTTTTTTATATAGTTATTCATAAATATTTTAATTATATTTTTATAATTATAATTTAAATAATTATATTTTATAATTATAATTATAATAGTATTTATATAATTTATGTTATTATTTATATATATTTGTATAATTTTTCATTCAATTCAAATTTTTTTTTATTATTTTATTATATAA
>JAOTQJ010000072.1:1161400-1177958 GCA_025642045.1 Solanum sejunctum | reverse complement strand
CATCGAGTCAGCCCTCTCATGTGAAAAGAAGTTGTTAGATAGATTTTGGGAAGCAAGGAAACGACCCCCAAAGTTGCAACAAAAATCAAAACGGGATAAAGGCCCGAAATCACTTCACTTTGACTTTATTCTTATATTTAATATCTAGTCAAATATCATTATCTAAATCGAATAAAATAAAATTCTAAAAAAATGTATATGAAGAAGAGATAAAGACAATTATAAATATCACAACCTTAAATGGCATATACAAAAAAAACCCAGGGAGAATACTTTTAAATTCTTATAGCCCACATTATATGATAATTTTGAACATTTATATTTATTCTATTATAAATATTTTTTAAAATTAATAAGGTATTTTTTTCTTCAAATTTACTTTCTTCTAGATAGGTTAATTTTTATATATGTTTTTCAAAAATAATATTAAATTAAAATTATTTAATTAAGAATAATTCAAGAAAAATATTTTCGCTTTTAAAAGAAAAGTGAAAATTTTAAAGGGTAGCCAAATTAAAAATACCATATGCTTTGGACTAAAAGGAGTACAAATTACTTTTTTTTTAAAAAAAAGATATGAATAATAAACATATACAACTTCAAATGATGTGTCAAAATATTTAAATAATAGTAATTATTATTATGCCATCATTTAATTTCTTTATTAGCTTCGTTCAACACATAGTTAAAAAGAAAATATCCAAATTTTGTAATTTTAAATTAAAGATATATATAATATATTCAAACATATTTTAATCTATTTTAATCTAAGTAACATCATTTTGATCCATCCATATTCAAATCAATTCACTCATGCAATAACCCGAATAAGATAAACGAATCAAACACATAAAAAATAGATAAAATGAATCTTTTAAATCACACGTTTATTCAAATAGTATTCCATATATATAATCAAGTAGTAATAATAATATGTCTCCTTGTTCAAAAACAAAGCATCCATAATCGAATAACTTGCACGTAAAAATGCATCCATACAATTTCGTCTTTTAGTAAGAGGTCAAACTCCTAAAAGTTATCTTTTTATTTGTTAAAAGTGTCAATGGGGTTCAAACTTATGAAAATAATTAATAATTTTCTTAGAAGAGTCGTCCACTAGTCATAAAATTTCTACTAATTTAAAAAGCATGAAAAAATATGAGTCGTAGAAAACTCGACATTTTATAATCATCCAAAGTTTATATTATACTATAATCTAAAGTATTCTTTCTTGTCTTTTTTTTTTTAAAATTAAAAACACTACATGTTTTGGACTAAAGGGAGTACAAATTATTTTTCAAAAAAAAAAAAGAAGATGCGAATAGTAAACGTATCACAACTTCAGATGATGTGTCAAAAATTCAAATAATAATAACTACGCCATCATTTAATTTATTTATCTTAGTTTTATTCGACTCATATAGGTTAAAACATAAACATCCGAATTTTATAATTTTAAACTAAAGATATGTATAATGTATTCAAACATCTTTTAATCTATTTCAATCTAAGTAACGAGTCACCTGTTTAGTAATTCAATACATTTTAATTCATCCATATTTAGATAAACTTACTCAAACAACAATCCGAAATGAAATAAACGAATCAAACACATAAAAAACAGATAAAATAAATCTCTTAAAATCACACATTCATTCAAATATTATCCCATAAGTATAATCACATAATAATAATAATAATAATAATAATAATAATAATAATAATAATAATAACAACAACAACAATAACAACAATCGCAATATATTTTTTTGTACAAAAACAAAGCATCCATAATCGAATAAGTGCACGTGAAAAAGTACACACAAAAATTCATCTTTTAGTAAGAAATTTTTAATTTCAACTCACTCATGATATATCTCAAAATGAGATAAACAAAATCAAATACATAAAAAGCACAAAAAATAAATATCTTAAATCCAGGTTCATTCAAATAATATCCCATAAATATAATCAAGTAATAATAATAATAATAATAATATTAATAATAATACGTCTCCTTGTTCAGGAACAAAGCATCCATAATTGATTAACTTGCACGTGAAAAATATGCACACAAATTCATCTTTTTAGTAAGAAATTTTTTTATTAAAATTCCTAAAAATAATTTTCTTTTTATTTGTTAAAAACGTCAATGAAATTCAAACTTCTGAAAATAGTATTCACGATCAAGAGGTACTTCATTCTTTTTTGGAAAGGCTTTGAAAGGAGAAAGAAGACTGAAATGTCAACATGCATCTGTTATATTGAATTTACCCAATATTAGCCATTCTAGGAACGTCCAGCACCAACATCATTGCATGGATAATTCCTAGACTACGTAATATATTTTATCTGTTGAGTTACAGGCAAATGATTTTAAAAAGTAGTGCCTATTGATTAGATAGAGAAGATCACTAAGATTTTATAATTCACTACTGAATTTATCCAAATTTAAGAGCTCGATCAAAAATAACAACATATTCCGTGGAAGGAGGTTTGAGGATAGAATACACGTAAATCTCACTACTATTTTATAAAGATAAAAAAACTATTTTTTAATTCTCATCTAAAAATTTATAAACAATTCCAAGAACTCAATATTAATTTTAAAATTTTTAACGCAAATATTGAACATCGAATAAAAATCCATGTAGCGGAACAAGAGAGACAACCATAGCTGAACTGACAAATACGCGGCCTTAGTTTTTTCTTTCTTTAACAAACACTTCTTCTATTCACATTTGGATTCCTCCAAAGAAATAAGAAATTAAATAAAATTAAATTAAAAGTCTCAAAAAACCTATTCAGAACTTTCCTCTTCTTCCTTATCAAACAAAATTCCTACAAAAACCTCAAAATATACATAAAAAAAGTTGAAAAGTCACGTTCTTCAGAAGCCTCTATGAACCTTCTTCGAAGAACGAAGATTTTATGAATTGGATTTTATTTTTTGTGATTTTTTGTATCGCAAAAAAGCATAGGAATTGGTTGATTTTTGGTGTGTCTTTTTGATGGAAAACGGCGTTGGATTGGAGTTTTCTTGGTGATTTTATAGGGTTTGAGGTTTGATTTGGTGGGAAATTGAGTTACTTTTTTGCGATGATGATGGAGGACCAAACGCCGGAGTATTGGTTGCCATCGGAAGATCCGGGGGATGATTTTGATCTGAGTATTGATGGGCCAAGTATGGATATTGATGTTTTGTTGAGTCTTATTGAAGAGAAACCGGATCTTCCTGCTGAGCAGGTAAAAGTTTACTAAAAATTCAAAATAGTGAACTTTTGAGCAATGGTGATATATGTGATGATGACTCTTTTAGTGGGAACTGGACATGCAGTTCTTGAAAGGCATAGGGTTTGCCAATTTGCTTTTGATCTAGATTTTTGCAAGTTCATTCTGTCTGCTTTTACTTGTCTAGTTTAGAAAATCAAGAGAAAATCAAGAGATAATTTATGGTTTAGTTTGTAATTTACACTTGTTATTAACTGTAGTTGTTTTCCGAAGCATCGAATTTATTGTATTCCGAGGTTGTTATAGAAAACTTATCATTCTATTCAGGGCTTCTTAGGGGTATGTCGATGCAATAGTAATGAACAAAGTTTAAGGTTTTAGATGGGACGAGTATACAATTGAGCATTGCGTGTTGGGATCAAAGTATTGACCGTTTGTATGAAAATTGAGTAAATAAGAACGTAGAGATTCGTCGTTTAAGTTTGGATGTGATTGTTTTATCTTTTTTTCTTTACTCCGTCTGTCCCATTTTATATGACATACTTTCCTATTTAGTTTGTCGTAAAAGGAATGCTGATTACCTCTATTTGGAAACTATTTAGAGTGTGGGATTACACTGGGTATGTTGTTGTTGGAAACTATTTAGAGTTAGGTCTATCTTTATTATGGCGGTAAGGGCAAATTGGTACTTTTGCATTTCTTATCTTGTCGTGTTATTTCCTAGATAGAGGTCTCGGCAAAATTGACTAGATTGTCAAGTGGATTGGAAAAGATATGATATAACGACAACCCTTTGAGGTGGCCCAATGGTTTGGGCTTGGGAGTTCCACGTTGGAGGTTTCAAGTTCGAAACCTCTTGCTAGCTAAAGCAAGAGATTTTCCTTCTGGGTCGAGCTCGTAGCACCGGGCCTGCCTAGTGTGAGTTACCTCTTCTTTGTGGTTTGTGAGAGCTGGGTTTTACTTATGCTCACCCAAAGGGTAGCGGTAGGTTTCCCTTGTCATAAAAAAATGGATAGGATATAACGATAATAGATAGTCATTGTATGGTTTGTACTGGAATACTATATACCTGTCGTGTGTTATAAGAAAGGTTCTGTAGAAATAAAAAATTCAGCATGTGGCAGAAAGAGGAGTCTCGTGAAAAGTCCTTCTAATAAAAGAATTCTGCACTTTGAGACGTGAGCAATGAAATGTCAATTTTATCATGCAAATTTCACCGGGTGTCATCTTGAAAGAATCCAAGTGCACCTTATCTTCGTTATTTTGGTGCATAGGATCACAATTGGCTCATGATCTTGCAAAGAATTAGCTAGATTCGTTAGTTACTAGAGATGCATGCAGGGTGGATCTATCGAGGGAGGGGGGTGCCACAGCACCGGCAGTCCTCAGTTGGGACTGTGTATATATGTGTGAATATATAATAAATATTGCAAAATGTATAAAGTGGCACCCACACTGACAAATGATCATTTCGTCCCACTGCCCGGGCTGTATTTTCTGCCAATAGGGAATGAGATCGAGTCCAGCCTGCTACACTTTAGTGAACTATTTTGTCTTTTGCATTTAATAAGCTTACAGCCTTAGAGGAAATTACCTCTCTCTCTCTCTCTCTCTCTCTCTCTCTCTCTGTTTTGCTGCTTCTTTTCGTTCTTTTTTCTTTATCTTTTGTTAATTCTATATTCCATGTGAGTTCCTGTTGATTTTTCTTCTTTGTTTTTAGGTTCACAGAGTTTATTAAGTTTCTGCTTTGAGCATCTTAATATGCATTTACAGTGAGTTTTACTGTTTTAGTTCTAGATGTCAAGTAATTACTATATGTGAAGTCTTGGATCTTGGATTGCCCAGCTATAGGTACATAATAGGGACTCATTTCTTTCATTCTTGTGGTCCCATTGAAGTTCCGGAGAGAGATCTCAATGTTGGTTTTTCTCATTAGGGCATGGAAGAGAGTAATTATTTTCACATTCAAAGCTTGATTGATATCCACAATCAGATAAAGTGGAACAAGAGAAGGCATATGGAGGAATTGATTAGTTTATCTGAAAGAATAATTTTTTGCAATTCAATCATTGAGAGTCATTATATAACATCATAATACGTATTCTTGAAAATTCCAAGATATATCAATCAAATAATAGTGCACGCCCACACAAAAAGGTCGTTCAAGCAGCATAGATATTGTGATATGTTTGCATTGAAAGAGAGAGATATAAAGAAAGATCTTTGGTGATGGTCATATGTACAACACATAAAGAATGACTTTGTTCAGTTGAACCATTTTGACATTTTAGCTTGATCTGTATAATTGAGTTTTTATAGAGTATAATGTTCATAATTTATTTTAGTCTACAAGTATTGAATATATTCATGTTCTTTTCTTATGTTTTTCCCTCTTCCTCTGTGAGGATGTGGATGGGGTCTTTTGCAAGATCTGTGGCACTTAAAACAGACTCATTGAGTCCGCAAGTTTTCAAAAATAAAGGACTGGTTGGTTGAATTGATTTATAGATGTATTTGAGCAATTGAACAAATGGAAATACTCAAGCTGTATGATTTAAGTTTTTCGCAGATAAAGGACATGTTGATAGAAACAATCAGTAGCCGTCTTTGAGTAAATTGAACAAATGGAAATACTTAATACAATTGAAGCTCAGTGAATATTTAGTGATAGAAAATAGAGATATATGAAACTATGCTTTCAGAATGGGTTTATCAAGCTGATTAAAATTACTCACAAGGATTAGTACAACTTCTAGACAACACACCTTGTAAATTTCAATGGCTTGTTAATAGTTACTGGGAAGTGGTTCCATTAGTGTCCAAGAGGTGTTGGACCTGGTACAAACACAATTTAAGTTGATGTAAGATGTCAGATAAATTCCGTTATTACTATGTACTATGGAATAAGTTTGACAAAAATCTTAATGAATGAAATCAGGCCACCAGGATCACTAAGTCAAAAAACAAAACTGGGATGGTTATATTAAAACATACACTTCTAATTCTTTGCTTGCGATCTCCAAAACATATATGTAGGTAGTCTGTCATTGGATGATGTGAATAGTTTGGTCTTACAGTTCTTTCTCTAGTTTGACAATTATTTTAATATATTTGAGCATTGATTTGCAGAGTATGCCGGAGGATTTATTGCGAAATGACATAGGACAAGGTTAGTTGATAACCCTGCTTGGATACCTATGGAGTTTGTATGTTGTTATTAATTTGGTATGAGATTCTGTTGCTTTTTGTCATGATATTTGATTGTTCAACTCTATGCTATTTTTAATTTGGTTATTCAGATTTGGAGAGATCTTCAGCTTCAAGGGCTCAATTTCTTGGACACATTGGAGTTTCCCCTTCGTCCAACTCAGAAGTTTCAGATACAAGGACTGGTGTTTCCGATGGCTCGCCTGATTCCGTAGGGAATTCAATTGTTGATGGCAGAAAGCTTGGATGTCAATTAGATATATGCTCTCCAGTACATAGTTTCTATGGAAGCCTGACTGATTGGACACCTGGCCTGGACAATGAATGGTTCCGTGATAGGGATAATATCTCTCTGAGTACTTCATCTAATGTCCAGCAAGAAAGTAAGGGAACTCAACCTTATATGTGCACTAGTTGCGGCTGTTTTAGCTTTGCTGTTAATACTGATCATATCGATGATATAATAAATAGAATACGGAAATCAGCTATACTATATGTGAGAACTCATTACTGACATTGGTTCTCCAGAGCAGGAATCTTGCTCTGAATGTATGTTGAACTTCCCTGTAGTTGGCCTTTTTGTTATTCTCAACTTTGTTCATAGTTTTTTTTTATTTGGAATTTTTTTATTTACTCATTTTTGTTTTAATCTCTTCGAGAACATAATTGACATTTTAGGGTTGCTGCTAAGTCAATCAGCTGCAGAGAACAAGTTGAAAAGCTCAGGAACATTAGCCGCAGAAACATCAAACATGGAAGTAGCTGTATCTTCAGATGATCAATACTATGCTAGACTTAGTTCATGTCAGAGTTCTGATACTTTGCCTGGAAACTGGGATAATTATTCACAACCCCTCCATACATATTCTTTCTTGAAGCAGGATGTACCAAATAACCTTAATTTTGAAACACAGTCTCACAATGGTAAGATGCTAAATGTAATGGATGAACAATTGGACCATAAAACTGGGATTGCTAACACAGATACTGGAATAGGATATGGGAATTGGACAACAAGAGCAGGTGAAGGAGTTCAGCAGCCTCCTGAGTGTCATATGACTCCAAATTTTGGTGATGGGGACTTCAGTGCCTATTATAATGGTGGTAACCAAACATTATTAAATGGTGGCAACTTCTTCTCCAGATTAACTGGCAGCAATACAATGGTAAAGGTATTTCCTCAGTCAACTGGCAGCAATAGAATGGTAAAGGTATTTCCTCAGTCAACTGGCAGCAATACAATGGTAAAGATATTTCCTCAGCCTTTGCCTAACAATCCGGCAAGTTCCCTTTTTCAAAACCAGCAGTTCCACAGAAGTAATGAGAAAAATGAACTGCTAGGTGGTACTGATATACCTACAGTTTCTGAGCTCGCAAGTTCATTTTGTCCTGCTCCTGTAACTTCCATTTCAAGTAATGATCTTTTGGTTTATCCAAAGGATGAAAATGATGTACTTCAATATAATAGGCCTTCTTATCACCTTGATAATTTTGAAGAAACCTCTTCAGAGAGAGACATTCTGGTTCCTCACGATCAGCTCATGGATGTGAAGATTAGAGAACAATCTGTCTCATTTCCATCAACTTCAATGAAGCAACAGTTCGGTTGTGCAAAATTAGAGAAGGGCGAAAAATGCAGGTTCTTAAAAGTTAATGGTTCTCGTCTATCTACAATCACTCATCAAGGAATTCAGAGAAGTCCGATGAATCAAAGAAGCCATAGTGAGAATGATGATGATCTATGCATCCTTGAGGATATAAGTGCACCTGCAAAGGTGAATCCATGTAATAATGGCAAGTCTCTTGTTGCTCTACAACGCACTACTATTACCGACTCTTTTGCTCCAGCTGAAGCAGGACAAAAGAGGTTTGAAGTGGGACAAATGAGGCCGAAGTTAAATGATGAGCATGTCATTTATCGGGTTGCCTTGCAGGTGAGGACTGATAGCTGTCACTATCTCAATGTACACATGCTGCATGGACTGTGTTCTGAAATGTTGTCATGCTAGTTACCCTTCTACAAAATTGTTATTCCTTGCACGACTATTTCTCCGGCAATTCTTACCCACTTGAATGATTTGTTCTTGTGTATCTTTGTTGTTAATAGTCTTATTAGTTTCAAAGGAGGAATTGAAATCCTTTAAGCATGATTAATACAGGGGATATGTTGGACTCTGCACTTTTCTGCTGTTGAATATGGTTTGCTGTGTATGTGCATGATGAAGACAAGAAATTTCTTCTCCTGACTTTTGAAAGTTGTCTGTGTTTATAGTTCTTTTTGCTGGAAAATGATGACACTGTGTGTGTGTGTGTGTGTGTGGGACCCTTTGCACCTGTAGAAAAAAATGTCTTATTTTCACCTTAAGAAGTAAATTTTGGTCAAACTAAGGTTGTGATACCTGTTGCAGGATCTTTCTCAGCCGAAATCAGAAGATAGTCCACCTGATGGTCTTTTGGCTGTTCCTCTTTTGAGACACCAGGTTGAGTATTATTTCGTGGTTTTTATCTTTATAGGAATTGTAACATTCAGTTTTATTGCATGTACATTTATCCATCAAGATGGGAGATCATCAATATTGTACTAAGTGGGTGTACTTGAGTTTTTGGTGCAATTGTCTGGGAATTGAGAGAAGTAACTTTTTACTAAAATAATTTCATTAGCTAAAAAAAAAAGAATTTAATTGCAGACAAATCCATCAATGATATGTGAATTCTCTGAACTATTCTATTGATTGAACATATTGTGTATATCCTGAATTGTTCAACTTTTTGTTTTTAAATTGATAACTAAGGACTATTACATTAATATAAAACATCGAAGCATTAAAATGGTCAGGGTAATCCCTATGCAAAAAACAAAATTAGAGATTCCTATCTATGACTTAGATCTATTCCTGTAGTGAGTTTATGAAGTCTAACATGTTGTTTCCATCTTTTACAACCTATGTCAATCCCAAAAAGCCAAAAGGCAAAGTCATTTGAACTTTAGCATCTGTATATAAACTGTTTTTCCATCAAATCACCTGGAGTTTTTCCACCCCACAAACCCCAACAGCCACAAGCTGGCACTGTATGCATAATCTTCTCGCTGATTTTCTGATCATCTGATTCCACATCTGCCTCAAGAAGCCAAACACAGGTCTTCACAGTAAGAAGGCATGTCAACAGACAAGTTAAAAAGGGCTAAAAACAGATCCCCTAGCTTCTTGTGCAATGCCAGAAAAGATGGCTCCTGCACTCTTCCTCCTTTTAATAAGTAGTATCTGCTGCAAATATTCATTCCCCTTCTTTGTAAATTTCCTTGCGTCAAAGATGCATCATAAACTAGCAGCTACTTATCACAGACTTCTAGTGCTTCTTCCTCCATCCGAAGGAGAATCTACAATGACAAAAAAGGAGATAAAACGTATTACGTATTGAATTTATGTGAGGAATTATCTCATTGACAGTCATTTAATTTATGCACAGCGCATTGCTTTATCATGGATGGTTAAGAAGGAAAAAGCTGGTGTGCCCTGTTGTGGTGGAATTCTCGCTGATGATCAGGTTATCTTTTGATGCTTTTAATTTGCGAAATTTTGATTTGTCTACATGATAAATATTGCCTTCCAAGTAGTCGCCCTCTCTTAGTGATTGTCTATAATTATTTTTCTTTTGTAGGGACTTGGAAAAACTATATCAACAATTGCACTTATACTCAAAGAAAGGTCTCCTTCTTCAAGACTTTCCACAGCCATCACCAGACAAACTAAAACAGAGACATTGAATTTAGATGATGATGATGATGTAGATGTTTTTTCTGAGCTTGACAAGTCAAAGCAAGGAGCTGATTCTTGCCAAGTTGATGAAAATAGCATGAACTGTAAAACGTCTTTGCATACAAAGGGGAGGCCAGCTGCTGGTACCCTCGTCGTTTGTCCTACCAGTGTCCTGCGTCAGTGGTCTGAGGAGTTGCACAATAAGGTAACCAGCAAAGCAAATCTCTCTGTTCTAGTATACCATGGTAGCGGAAGAACAAAGGACCCTATTGAACTAGCCAAGTATGATGTGGTGGTCACAACATATTCAATCGTAAGCATGGAGGTCCCTAAGCAGCCTCTTGCAGAAGATGATGACGAGATGGGAAAAGGAACTCATGAATCACTTTCTTGTAAAAAGAGAAAAACTCCTTCGGGCTCAAAGAAAAGTTCATCAAAGGCGAAAAAAGAAGCGGAGAAGGAATCGCTTGAAGCAACTGCACGCCCTCTTGCCAGGGTGGGATGGTACAGGGTCGTGCTGGATGAGGCTCAAAGCATTAAGAATCACAGAACCCAAGTAGCTAGGGCTTGTTGGGGTCTCCGAGCTAAACGTAGATGGTGTTTATCAGGGACCCCTATCCAAAATGCAGTTGATGACCTTTACAGTTACTTTAGATTTCTCAAATATGACCCATATGCAGTGTATAAACAATTTTGCTCCACAATCAAGGTTCCAATTCAAAGACACCCAACAACTGGGTACAGAAAGCTGCAGGCCGTGCTTAAGACTGTTATGCTTCGTCGCACTAAAGGTGAGGATTAAAACTTTTGCATGTGCTTACACCTATAAGCTATATACCATGCAGACAGCGTTGCTTCTAATATGATATACTATGATCCCCTAGTGTGTTTCACCACTTGTTGGTAGTATATGTTAGTCTACTATTCCCCCTATTATGCTTCTTTGTGTTGTGCAGATTCGTTCTTGAAATTATGCTTATTTTTCTAAAACAATTCCAAAGTTCTTTTCTTTTTCTTTGAAACTTTAAAAGGATCATATGGTCAATTTGGCCCATCTTGGTCCAATTGTTGTTTGTTTCTTTAACATATTATGCACAAATTTTCAGACATGCAGCTTTGTTGAACTCATTTTGGCTGTATGTGCTTAAATTCTGAAATGATGTCCTAAAAGTCATTTGCCAGACTACTGTTTGTATTCACGAGGTGCTTGTAGATAATGAACACAACAAACTTGACTCGTTTTCTGGATCATTTTTCTACTTGGTCGTTTACTGTTTGCATGTCTGGCTTATCAATTTAAGCACATCACTCTTCATTTCCTATATTGAGAGTTAACACAGTCATTATCTGATCTAGGTACATGTATTGATGGTAAACCCATTATCAACCTTCCAGAGAAACACATCGTACTGAGAAAAGTTGAATTTACGGACGAGGAACGAGATTTCTACTGCAAACTTGAAGCTCAATCACGTGCTCAGTTTGCTGTATGTTATGATGATATTTTATATTGGATTTGAGAACTTTGGCTCTGAATTATTCTCTTCGTTTAACATATCAAATTCTGGACTATTCAGGAATATGCTGCTGCTGGGACAGTCAAACAAAATTATGTGAACATACTGTTGATGCTTTTACGATTGAGACAAGCTTGTGATCACCCTCTTCTTGTTGGAGGTTCCAACTCTGGTTCTGTTTGGAGATCATCAATTGAGGAAGCCAAGAAATTGTCACGAGAGAAACTAACTGACCTTTTGAAATGCTTGGAAGCTTCTTTAGCAATTTGTCGCATATGCAATGTATGTTATCATTAAGTGTTCTTTAGTTCATTTTTATATTGATCTTATTAGTCCTTTCTTGTTTGTACTTCTTGTTTTGCAAATTTATACTTTAGGTGGCCTTTTTAATGTCATATATCCTCTTTTAATTTGAAGGAAGTATGATCTAAACAAATGGATTCTTTAAACTATAATTTTCAGATATTTTAAGCGTTGCCTGGTTCTGTACTAGCTAGGGTAAATCTATGAAGATTATGTGTACAGGCACTGTGCTCTGTTAAAAGCATGCATGGTTCAGTTTTTAGCATTGAAGCTGACCCCACCTAGAAAAGAGGTTTTTACAGCTCAATGTCCAAGTGGAAATCTTTCAAATGTTAAGACACTTAAATGTATTAGGTTTTGTTGCATTTTAGTGGAGAAGGGTAGAGGAGTTGGCATTTAAGCGGATGAGGATAGAGAGAGGGGCTCAGTACTCATTGAGTTGCGAACTATGTGCCACTGGCCCTCAGGAATTTCTTGTTTGTTAAAATAAGGCATTTGTAAACATCAGGACCAAGACTAGTTTAAGAAAACTATCAGCATCTAAGCATCAGTATTTTTGTGCAATGTGTTTTAATCCTTGTTATTATAACATTTTTAATATTGTAGTCTATTTTTGTATTTTTTCCAATTCTATCTTCATTATTGCTGGGCAGTCTATTAAGAATCTGTAGCTTTTGAGGTTAATGGTGTAGTAGGACCCTTGCTTAGCTTGCCCTGTTGTTTTGGATGAATCTGCATGGTGATCCTTGCCTTTGCATAAATAATACAACTTATTGCCATTTCTAGTTACAGTGCCTTCCTTTGACAATGCTCAAGTGATTTGCTCTATTCAAGGCAAAACAGAAATAGGTTGTGTTTGGAAAATAGTGCATGCAGTTTGGTTAATTACTCACCACAGGTTATCAGAGATGTTTCAACATTTGATGCTTTTGATATGTGACACCAGTTTTACAATTGATCATTTCGGCCTATAAGTTTTAGTTGTCAGCAACTATGCTTGTTTGATCCGTCTCTAACGACATTAAGCTATACTTCTCTTGCCTTGGATTTCTTTGTTATGGATTTCCTAGTTTCTTCCTTGCCTCCTTATGCATTTTTGTAACAATCTTGTAGGATCCACCTGAAGATGCTGTTGTAACAGTTTGTGGACATGTCTTCTGCAATCAGTGTATTAGTGAGCATCTAACTGGTGATGACACTCAGTGTCCTGTATCAGCTTGCAAAGCTCAGCTAAGTGGTTCTTCAGTGTTCACTAAAGCAATGTTAAGCGACTCTCTATCTGACCAACCCAGGCTGCAAAATAACCCCGACTGTGCTGGCTCTGATGTGGATGAAAGTTTGATTTGTAGGCCATATGATTCATCCAAGATTAAAGCTGCTCTTCAGGTTCTGCAATCTCTGCCTAAACATAAGGTTTGCACTCATAGCGGTCGCCTTTCAGGATCAGATAATGAAGGAGCTTCTCCTTCAGAAAATACATGTGATAATCATGCAGGAGAATCCAGCGTGCATAGAAGCGCCAAAGACACAACCACAATAGCGGGAGAGAAGGCAATTGTCTTTTCTCAGTGGACAGGGATGTTGGATTTACTTGAAGCTTGTCTAAAAAATTCCTCGATTCAGTACCGTAGACTTGACGGAACGATGTCTGTTCTTGCTAGAGACAAGGCTGTCAGAGATTTTAACACACTTCCTGAGGTTAAAAGATATTCATCTTCTTGGTGCCGAGTTTTTTTTTTTTTCTATTTTATAAATCACAGGACTAAATGTTGAAGCTTTATGCCAGGTATCAGTCATAATTATGTCTCTGAAAGCTGCAAGCCTTGGGCTTAACATGGTTGCAGCTTGTCATGTTCTTCTCTTGGACCTGTGGTGGAACCCTACCACTGAGGATCAAGCAATCGACAGGGCGCATCGGATTGGACAGACCCGCCCTGTTACAGTTTTGCGGTTGACTGTAAAAGATACAGTTGAAGATCGTATTTTGGCTCTTCAGGTATTACATTATTCATCTTTTTTCACTTTTTATTTCTAAGTCAGCAACATGCCTACAGTATTTCTATCAATATAATGATAAAAGCAGATGGTCATGATCTGCTGTTGAAGGATTTAGATGTCAACACCAGACATCACTGGGTTTCATTATTTTCTCAAGTCCCGTTTGTAGTTTCCTGTTTCTGCATCTTTGCTGGTTTCTCACTTCCTCTATATTCTAGAATTCTAATGTGTGGTAACACTGATATTCACAGCAAAAGAAAAGAGAGATGGTTGCCTCTGCATTTGGAGAGGATGAGACTGGTAGCCGACAGACGCGTCTCACTGTGGAGGACCTGGAGTACCTTTTCAAGATTTGATCGGCATCCCCTTTTTGCAGTAAGCTGATGTTTAATTGCGGCTTGGCTTATCTTAATTTTTTTAAAAAATTTGAAACCTGGTTTAGCAGCATATACAACCGAGACATTGGTTCTTAGGTTCCATAGTATTGACAGAAAAGATGACCTTACTAAAAGATGATTTTGAGAATATCTTCAAAAATTTATATGATCCATTTTTTTTTATAGCCATTGGTACCTTGTGCAGGGATTGGGTTTTAGTTGGTTACACCCAAATGAGGAGATGAGACTTAGATCTGTTTCTGTAGATTCTTTGCTTACAAAATGTAAATGATAGATCCTTTGGACTTCTTGGGATAGGGTTTAGGATATATTGCATAGTTGTTTAAGTCCTAGACAGTAAGTATATTCTAGCATTTTTGGGCTGTAAATTTTTACACTCAACTTATTCCAGTACCATGGCATCATGGCAATTCTTTCTCATTTGAAGTTCTTTGATCCTCTCAGTTCTAATCTGTAATATTTTGATTCTCCCTTGTATTCACTACTAGTAGCTTCATTTTCTCTGTTTGGCAATCCGGTGCTCTAAGCTCCTACGACATGCGGGGTCTGGGGAAGGGCCGGACTACAAACATCTAACGTTCATCTTGTTAATTTTCCTTTCAATTCCGTTTTGATTACACTTCTTTTTGAGCTGAAGGTCTGCAGGAAACAACCTGCTCTACCCCACAAAGGTAAGGGGAAGATTTGTGTAAATCCTACATACCACAAATTCCACTTGTGGAATTATGCGAAGATTTAAATATAATAATCTAATTTCATAAGTGGGGTCATGGAGGGTGATCTGCACACATATCTTATCCTTTTTTTGTGAAGTTCGAGATATTGTTTTTGCAAGACATTTGGTTTGAGTAAAATTTTTTGAGCAAATTTCATAAATAGCAAAGACAAATAACTTTTCATTTGTATAATTTCGCTTGCGAATATACAAACAGGGTATGTATATATAAATTTTGTATATACAGTTATGAAGTTTTCACAACTTATACAAGTCAAATGTTTTAACAAATTGCATACAAATAGTCAACAATTATGAATTTTGTATAATTTGTTCAAATTAAATATATCAACAAATTGTATGCGAATAATTAGGATAAGTGTATACAAATTTGGACCTTATACAATCAAATTGTAGGCGTGTTTAGTAAAACTAGTCAAACTGTAGGCGCGTTCAATGATTAAGTGAAATTATAGCTAGGATATATATTTGCTATTTCAAACTAGTTAAACTGTAGGCACGTTCAATGATTAAGTGAAATTATAGCTAGGATATATATTTGCTATTTCGCATAATTTTTGTAGGCTTTTTTAAGGAGATATGAGAAAGAAGTGCAATTTATCATACTTTTTGTATGGTTCTTGAATGTGCAAATTTTACTTTTAAAATATTAACTTGATTTACTCTAATATTTAAAAATTAGTCAATCAAACATAGTATTAATTTTTGTTGTCAATATCGTTTTTCCTCTTTTAAGTTTGTCATCATAGCTTTTTACCTCTATTTTGAAATTAAAATGTATTTCTCTAGTTGAGTTTTTTTTTTCCCTTTTGAATTCTAGAAAAATCCACAATTTCTGTCATAGCCTCTGCTCTTTGGTTGAGTATCTTATGGTAACTTGTTCATTGTGCTAGCTTGCAGATCACAGAAGAGACATAAATTGTATTAGGCAAGCCTTATATAACGAACTCATGGTCAAGTAACAAAGGAGGTCGTTGGATATGAGCTATCGCTTGCTTGTGTTCATAGTAATGGCACAAAAATATCGTTGACAAAATGGTGCATGTATAATTGCATATTACTTCTTCTAATTCTTTTGACAAAAATTTATTTGAAATATTATCTTATATTTAGTACAAATAAATATCCAAATCAAAGTTTCTATTAAATCGGACATATACTTGAACGATAAACATTTTCTACTTTCAACGTAAAAATTGTGAGTTCGAGTCATCAGTGAAGCAAAAAAATATAAGTTTCTAGAAAAAAATAAAAGAATAAATTAATAAGTAGTATTCCTCCATCCACTTCTACTTGTTCAATTTGTAATCAATATATAATTTGTGATTATTTTCATCAATCTCGGATGGAGCCAAAGATTCACTATTTTTTGGCTTTGGGGTATGATGGAATAAAACAAAATGACTTTTT
>JAOTQJ010000072.1:1112659-1147149 GCA_025642045.1 Solanum sejunctum | reverse complement strand
GGGGGGGCATTTCTTGGGTTGGCGGCACGATTATTAAGAAAATTAACTTGAGCATGAGGTGAGAGAACATTATATGGCCCAATGAGAAGAGTTCTTGCCATGTAACGAAGAGGTCACGTGTTTAAACTGAAAAAATAGCCTCCTATAGAAATGTAACATAAAGCTGAATACAGATGACCGAATGTAGTCAAGGTTTTTCTCTCATGCATAGGAGGAACTTTGTGTACCAAACTTTCCTTAAAACATATAAATTGATCAATGACAACCCTTAAAAAAATAAAATTCATGCAATAAACCCAATACGTGGTCAGACTCTTCCGGTCTTCCTTGTGTATAGCGGGAGTTTTGTGTATCAAGTGTTCCTTTAACATATAAATTGATGAATGACAAACCTTTAAAGAAAGTACGTACAATAGACCCAATGTGGTTAGTCTCTTCCTTGGCATGTAGCAAGAGCTTTGTGAACCGAACTTCCCTTAACTAGCCCATCTTGAATTTTGACACATCAATGGATCTCCCTGTTATAACACCATTGCTAACAATGTCATTTTTCAGGAAGAAGATGCACGTAAAACTAGGCGATTACATAGTAGAGTTATCAAAAAACTACCTTCTATTTTGGTTCCAAGAAGATCAAAAACAAGCAAAGGTTCCAAATCACGCAATTCATGTGGAGTGAAAACACCAAAGAGTCCTAGATTGCACAGTTCAAATGTGGCGAAAACACCAAGAAGTCCCAGAATGCACAGTTCAAATGTGGTGAAAGTAACAAAAAGTTCAACTTTTCACAATTCAAGAGGGGTGGCTAGCAACTTCAGAATAATGACAGGTATAAGAAACAAGATCATCACATTGAGACACTTGCTTGATCTTTCTCCTTGTGATGGCTCTGAATCTGCAAATGAGGTATGAATTCTTCTGTTAGTTTGTCTTTAAAATCACTCAGTTATGTTGCTCGGACTCTCCAAAAATATTATTGCACGGACAATAGATTGGCCAGTTGAACATCCTTCATCGAAAAATCATACTATATACGGAGAAAAGTATACTATGTACATAGGTCAAAAATCACTTTTTATACTTGGCCTCGAGTAATGGCAACTGAACACTCCATCTATGAGGATGCACATCTAGACACTTCAACTCATATCCTCGGTGTGAGTTAAACACTCGTACGTACAAAATGATCATCTAGACATTTCCAAAATTTATATGTTGTGTCACCACTGAGTGTCCACGAACATAATGGGCATGCACTAAGGTGTCTAGATGTACATTTTCAAAGTTGAAGTGTTTAGTTGCCAGTTGAGGCTATGTTAAGGTGTCTATATATGTATCATCTGTTCTGGATCCTCCAAAAAAATGCCCTACTTCTAGAGGATCCTGCGCGCACCCTGTCATCATTTTTGCAGAGTCCGAGCAACATAGCGTCACTTTACTCACTTAGTAGACAATGTCATTTTCAGAAAAGAGAAACAGTGTCTCTTTTACTTATTTTTGTTCTGTTATGGCCTTGTTTTTCAACAGCTGCTGATATCCACTCTGAGAGATCTGCATAAACTGTTTCCTTCAATCAATCCAAATTTTTCGTTGTCAAAAATAGATGGAACATCAATACATGAGGTAATTTACTCCCTAAGTACTGAGAACTTTTAGTATATATGCAATTCTGTTCATTATAAGTAAAATCACAACTTGCTGAGCTCACTGAATTTTCCCTTTTTTTCTCAGAAAGTGAGATGCTTTTGTGATACATTGAAATCAATTGGGGAAATTTGGACAGGAAATGATGAATGGATGATTACATGTAAAGAGAACTCACACAGTAAACTAAATGATTTTGAATATGGTATGATCATCTCTCTGTAGTTTCTTGTCTTGTCTATTGATTTCTGTTACTATATATTGCCTTTGTACTTTGATTATCACACCTTTCTGGTGTACTTATTGTTCCTTGATCGAGGGTCTATCAGAAATAACCTCTCTACCTCCCAAGGTAGGGGTGAGGTCTGTGTACACTCTACCTTTTCCTGACTCCACTTGTGAGATTACATTGAGTATGTTGTATTTTTCTCTTCGATATGCACTCATAATGATTTTCTTATATTACCTATGTAGTGTTGGCATTGCTCGAAGACATTATCAAGTTAGCTAGTGAAAAGATGTCAAAGATGACAGATGAAGATGAGGACGAGCATGAGCATGAGCATGAGGTCGAGGTTGAGCGTGAGCATGAGCATGATGTCGAGCATGAGGATGAGTTTGACGACGAGGATGATCAGATGAGAGAAACAAGTCCTTCACCTGTTGTATTTGAGAAGAATTTTTCGGAGATTTACTCAAGTACCAATTCCTCCCTTTCAAGCTCTCCAACTTCAGTCCTCCCTGAGATAATAACCAATGCCTCAAAGAAGAATGCAAAGGCTTCTATCACTTCCCCTCTTCTCCTATCACTCAAGGTTCAAGCTGCTGGACACCAGAAACCAATTGAGTTAAAAAACTTCTCGTTCCACATGATCCCCAATTCGAATCAAGATTCAAGTTATGCAGTTCAGCTAGGAAGCAACGTCGATGAAAAAGGATCAAATACAGAAGCAAATCAAGAATGCGAAATAATGGACTTACCGGAGATTCTACTAAATAGCCTGGAGAAAGCATCGGAAAATGGTGGAATATTTTGGAATGGTGCATCAGATGGTCAAGCAGTCCCAGCTCGCGTTACATTTGAGGTTCTTTTACCTCCGTCTTCAATTTCAAGGTTGCAATCAAATGTAACAGAACAGGCATCAGTACCACCTTCTCCACAAATTTTATCACCAAAAATCATAGAACCTCAAGTACCATCACCACCACAGCGAGATTCCTCGTGTGAGAACGAGGAACCAGCACCATCGACACCACTAGCCCATATTACAGCAGTAAGCACAGTAACACCACCACCTCCACCTCCACCACCTCCAATTACATCAAAAAATAGAGCAGTGCCTTGTCCTCCACCGCCACCTCCCAGTAAATCAGAAAATGTGCATACACCTCCACCTTCTCCACGTTCACCTCACAATGGATTAAAGGGCATGGTAACCCCACACCCCCTTCCACCAAAGGCATCAACTGGAGTAGTGCCACCACCCCCTCCGCCGAAGCCAATGGGATTGGTAGCTGCACCTCCACCGCCACCAGTGCCAATGGGAAAGAGAGCTTCACATCCAAAATCACCAAGAATGGCAGTGCCAGCACCTCCTCCACCAATGCAAATGAAAAAGGGAGGCGCACCTCCACCACCACCACCAACTTTTGCAGGTGCCAAAACTTCACGACCGAAGAAATCAACCACTAAACTGAAAAGATCATCTCAAATGGGAAATCTTTATAGATCTCTTAAGGGGAAAGTTGAAGGATCTAGTTTCGATGGTAAACAAAAGGGAGGCAAAGGAAAATTTAATTCCTCAAAAGGAGGTACACCAGCAATGGCTGATGCATTAGCTGAGATGACAAAGAGGTAACCTTCCTGAAATCTCAAATACTCCCTCCGTTTCAATCTGTTTGTCTGGTTTTGACTTGGCACAGAGTTTAATAAGTGAAGAAGACTCATAATGTATAAAATACTTCTTAATCTTGTGGGTGATCTTAAACATGTCACATGAAAAGTTAGAACTAAGTAGTTGCTAAAAAGGGAAAGAAGCATTCTTTTTGAAATGTGACTGAAAAGGAAATTAAGACAAACAAATTGAAACGGAAGAGTGATTATTTTTGGACGAAGGCAACATTTTCTATGATGTTTATATCTTGTAATTATGAATTATATCTCACAGGTCAGCATATTTCCAACAAATCGAAGAGGACGTTAAAACTCATGCAAAACTAATCAAGGAGATGAAGAAGGCCATTGCTTCTTTCCATACATCAGATATGTCTGAGCTCATTACATTCCACAATTATGTCGAATCTCATCTTGAGAAACTCACAGACGAATCTCAGGTTCACTCTATGTTTCTTATTTTCTGCTATAATTACCATTTCAGGATGTTGGCTTAAAGATTTTCTTGGTACAGGTCCTAGCAAGATTTGAAGATTTTCCTTGCAAGAAATTGGAAGCGTTGAGGACGGCAGCAACTCTCTTTTCCAAATTAGATTCAATAGTCTCTACTTTACAGAATTGGCAACCGTCCTCGCCTGTTGGCCAAGATCTTGAAAGAGCTGAGAAGTACTTCAACAAGGTAACAACTAAGTCCCTGCCTCCTGGACCTCAAAACTTCCCATGACTTAATTTCATGTTAGCAGTTTTAACAAATAGTTCTCTCGTAAATATAGATAAAAGGAGATGTGGACACTCTGGAAAGGACTAAAGACGAAGAATCCAAGAAACTAAAAACACATAAAATCCAGTTTGATTTCAGCGCCCTTGTCCGTATTAAAGAATTGATGGTGGATGTTTCCTCAAACTGTATGGAACTTGCACTGAAGGTTAGTACAAATAAAATCACTCCAATACTGAATCTTATGAACACCTGATACAATGATATGAATTTGAAATTCATTATATATTTCAATGTATGTCATTTAGATAGAGTATATTTGTCAGGATGTGAACCAGCATTAACGCACTAGATCCCATTAGAACTCCAAAATCAAGCATACTTAGATGAGAGTAGTACTAGGACAGTTGATCCCCTAGGAAGTCCTTGTGTTGCATAAAAAGAAAAAGAGTAGATTTTTCTAGGGATAAGGTTTTAGAATCTTCACAAACTTCTCTAAACTCGCATAAATACGTTGATATGGAATGCATAGAGCGTCATTCGGATCAACACTTTTTAAATTTGTTTACATGGTATTCACCACCACAATAAGCGATCTTAGTAGCTCAAGTGGTTGGCTAACTGAACTTTCACTTTGTTGGTAAGGGTTCGACTCCCCATTTTGATAATGATTTGGATAACATCTTTGTGAAATAATGTCGCAATGATGAATCAGGAAAAGAGAGAAGCAATGGCAACGAAAAAAGAAGGAGCCGGACCAACAAATGACAAGGCTAACAGAGAATCAGCTACACAGCTTTGGAAGGCATTTCAATTTGCTTTCAGAGTCTATACCTTTGCTGGTGGACAAGATGAGAGAGCAGAAAAGTTGACAAAAGAATTGGCTGAAGTGATCGAGACAGACCTTCATCTTTAGACGTATAGTAGGTGGTGATGCCCATTTTTTCCCACACGAAAGAAAGGAAACAGAGAAAGTCACTGTATAGGCTGCAATCGAGCAATCAGCACGTTCATGCTATTCCTGACAAGCACCTTGTACATGCTTCATAAGCTACGATGTTCATGCTTATACCAGGAGAGAACTGCTAGACGTAATATCGCCATTTGTATTAGACTGAGGGGAAGAAATTTGAGCTAAACTCTAGGTTTACCCTACCACTGTTGATACATACAATATATATCACACCTTAGTGACTGATTTTGTAGCATACAGACTGATCATTTTTTCCTAGTCGAACAAAAATGAATACGGTGTTACAACTATACATTGATAGTATAACATATAAGATAACTACATGTAATCGTCCATATTAAGTCAATTAGTAACTCGCAATAAAGCAGGCTACTTGCAGCTGAAACATAACAAGTTAAAATACAGTATAAAAACAGTGTATATACGTTCAGTTCGTGTGTATGTTGTATTTCGAGCATCGCTCAAATCGTTGAATCTTAGGTTTCATTTTGCCAGAAAATGATAGATCAACATGATTATGATACCATAACTATTCATTTCAATAAAGGTTTGGAAAATATGAAAAGAAAAATATGATTTTATTTGTAACAAACACAACCATGCATTTTGTTCTATAGAGTTTACTTTACGGAATATTTAACTTAGACTTTTTGGATTATGGTTTATTAATTATTCTTATTTCTTAATTACACATTATATTATATATTATATAATGTGGTACTACATATAATATTATTGTTATTCATTAATTATTACAACACATTATGTCTCCAAACACTATGGTTTCTCTTCTCCTTTTGTTGGTTTTTTCAAGTGGTTAGTCTTTCCATCGTTCTCTCTAAATATATATTAATAGATTAAGATATTTCTTTCCAAAATTATCACCTAGGATTGTTGTATTGGGATGATGAAATTATTTTTTTTATTTTTAATTAAAGATTTCGAACTTGCAGGAGGAAATTTTGATAGAGAGGTGGCTTCACCCTTTAGTGAACATCAGAGGAGCAAAGTTTACGTTCATTAAAGGGGAAAGCACTCTTTATTAGAATTTTATTTTTCTCAAGATTTCGAACTAAATACTTCTAGTTAAAAAGAGAAAAAAATCTTATCCATATCACTATAATATTTGTCGGTCTTAGGGTGTTTTTAGTACGAAGGAACATATTTTTCAATTTTTTTATTTTCATGTAAGGTTGTTTAAAATTTTTGAAAAATATTCTTTATAGAAAAAGCAAGTTCCTTAAAAAAGAAAAAAATTATCGTCAAGATTAGATTTTTTGCCCCACCTCAACATATATTGATTGTGTCTACCCACCCTCGCTCCCACTCTACTCCCCTCTAATGCATCTCATCTTCATCCCCCCACGCCCCATCCTCATTTCCACCATCATCATATCTCATACTATTTGTCTAGATTACAAAATTATCCTTCTATGATAATATTTTTCGCTTAGAGCAAAACTACATTAGACAAACAGTGGTTTAGTGCTCAATACCATTTCGCTGAAAAATTATGTTGTAATGAACTCATATTGTATTGATACGGATAACAGGAATTACACGTATAAATATAAGAGTTTATTATTATATTCACTCCAAACTAGTAAAAAATCTCCCAAGGGAAGAAGAAGAAATAAAAAGGAAGAATGGAGGGAGGTTCCAAAATTAATCTAATAACCAAGAAATAAAGAGATAACTCGTAAGCAAGACCCTAATTGAGTACAACCTCCGGCCCATTTTATTCTTCATTTATATCAATGTACATTAAATTAAGTTAGAAAAAATCATTAATACACTAATTAATGGTGGGATAAAATGGAAAAAAATAATTAATTATATTCTAATTTAGTAAGTGATCTTATAATATGGGATAAATATTTATAAAAAGATATCATTATAATATGGGACGAAGGGAGTATTTTCCTCTTCTATATATAGGCATCTTCCCGGGGTCCCAAATGCAGTTAGTTGTAGACTTCAAGGAATTTATTATGATGATGATAGTAATAGTAGTGAATAACTGCGTTAAAATTTTTGACCAGACATGATTTTTTTTAAAAAAAAAATTAAAAATTCCGATCTAAAACAAGTCCTATGAATTTATGTTCTAAAATTTATTTATTATAAATAAAAAAATGTGAAAGTTTAGGAAAACATTTTCTATGAAAAGTTTGTTTTCCTTCGTAACAAACACAAACCATGCATTTTGTTCTTGAGAGTTTAATTTACGTAATTTTTAACTTAAGACTTTCTTGATTATCATTATTTAATTATGCACCATATGATATATTATATAATGTTGCTCTATATGTTTTATTTATTATTACTTTATTAGCCACCAACACAATATGGCTCTAAAGACTATGGTTTCACTTCTCCTTTTGTTGTTTTTTTCAAGTGGTTACTCTTTCTCTCTCTCTCACTCTAAATATATATTAATAGATTTAAGATATTTCTTTTAAAAAATTATCGCCTAGGATTGTTGCAGTGGGACGAAACGATTTTTTTTATTCTTAATGAGAGATTTGAATTTGCAATAAAAAATCTTGATATAGGGAGGGCGGTTCATGCTCACCTTTTATTAAGCATTATCCGGAGCAAAATTCGTGTTCATTAAAGGAGGAAGCGCTCTTCATCGAAATTTTGTTTTCTTCTCATGAGTTAGAACTCAATAAATTTAAATAAGGATGAAAAAAATCTTTTTCATAACACAGCAATATTTGTTGGTTTTAGGGCATTTTTGATATGGAAAAAAATATTTTTTAATTTTTGAAAAATATTATATGTAAAAAATAATCTCCTTAAAATTGAGAAAAATAACTGAGGTTAGATTTTGTGCCCCTTTTCGAGATGTAAATTTTATTCATATATTTATGATGTAGAATTCAATGTTTAATCCTACATCGACACTGTCAATTGAGTTTAACTTGGATGAAAGTTGAAAATGACTTTCACAAGTGACATTCCACATATTTATCGTACCTACCCATCTTCATTTCCACTCCACCCGTAATCCCTATTTCCACCACCACCACCTCTAATGACAAATACATTTAAAATAGTATTTTCCATTACATCCATACATGGGTGAAGCAACCTTAGACTAAGGATCGTCTGGCACACACCCTTCTCTGGAAATTGTAACAAAAGTTAACCATTAACTATTATTAGTGTATACACAATTGAAAAGAAAAGAAAAGAAAATTAGCTACATTCTTACTCAAATTTCTAACTCCGCCACTGATACCATACTGAACACAAACAAATAAGTAAAAAACTATATTTATTTTCTACTATACCGATTGAACACTCGCCCTTAATTTATGTTTTTAATTCTTTTCTTTTTTATGTTTTTAATTCTTTCTTTTTCTATTTATATATTTTCATAATGTAATCTAACTATATGAAATTGGATATATAACAGGTATATTATTAGATGAAGTGGAACCAAGAAATGTTGTATTTGCACGTTGTCACAGGGATGATGATTGTGACTTTTTTTTTCGTAATGCTGAATATAAGTTTGGAGCTTTTTGCTACAAGAGACTTTGTATTTGCGACCGCAGATTCTTCTGCAGAAATGCATTTGGTTGTACACTTGAAAGAATTACATTGGTGATGATAGTGGTAATATTGCCCACACGTGTCAATGTCCGGTAAAAATATAAAATAAAATTAAAAATATTGTGATCTAGAGGTTGATATAAGATATGATTTCTGTTTCAATTTATGTATTTTAATTTTAACTCTCTAGAGAGAAAGGACTGGAGGTCGCGTATTAAGGTAGAATGATAGACGCCTAGTAGAGGTAGAATGATGTTTGACCTTGTGATATAATAGGTTAGTGGAGGTAGACATGTCTTTATATATTGTGTTGTTATTGTTTGTCATTCATTTTGTTACTTTTATTGTATTTACAAATTATCATTTGCTTATTTTTTTACTTTTGAGGATGATATTTTTGAGATGAAGGTCTTTGGGGAACAACCTTTCCATCTCTGTGAGCAGTGGTAAGATCTGCATACATTTTATCCTCCCCAGACCCCACTTGTAAAATTTTATTGGATATATTAGTTGTTGTTTATATGAAATGTACAAATTACGAGCTCTAGAGAGTAGGAAATTTTGATAGGATTGTGTCTTTCTAGGACAATTCTGAATGGATAAAGATTATAAGATTCAACAAGGTATTTTAGTAGGTTTATATCTTTCTAGAACTATTCTGAACGTATAATACGATTACAATCACGGAGTTGATTCCTCATATGTTATATCAGAATGCCACTTTTTATGTTGAAAGAATAATGTAATTTTATGAGGTAATAATTATTAATTAAATAACTATCCGTAAAATCAACTCTAATATTCCATTTCTTCAGTTGGAAAATGCTATTAATTGTTTAGGATAATGTAAGCGATCGTGCGGAAGTAACTCAAAAGGAGGAAACTGAGTTTACCTTTGTCTAGCTTGAAGCTTTAACAATTTATGGTGTAGCCCCAAATGCTAACGAGCAGGCTGGACAAGACTGCCTTGAAAAGACGCTCTACTTGAAAGCAAACGAGTTTAATTAGTTGAGCCAACAGGGAAAAGCATCATCAAGGCGTGTGAATAGATTGACATAGTCAGTACATACACCTATAGTTACATCTACCAGCATTCCAGTCTTAAATTTCGTGTTCAATCAAACTAAAACATATAAAATGCTCTCATATAGACCATGACTTGTGCTGGACACGAAATAATAACACCTTCACCAAAACAATACAAAGCGCAGATATTTGTCATAGTGCAAAATGCCAACGAGTGCCCATACTTTGCAAGATGGGACGCGAAATTAGCCTCAAAACTTGAAATCTTTCTTCTTCGACTTGCCATCTTTTTCCTGCAACTTGCGCTTCTTCTTCCTCTCGTTCTGCAGCAGTCACGTCAATGTCAGAACTAGCACACATTAAGATTACCAACGACAAGAAACACGAGTGGAATCTGAGAAAAATTAATAAAGATGCAAGATGGAATAGTTACACACCTCTGCTACCATGTCGCTGAAATCCTCTCTTTGAGAGCGCAACTTCTCTTCTTCTCTAGCTTCCTCATATCTATAAAACGGAACAAAAAGATTTCAGCAAAAGCCGGGAAAATTCATAAGAGATCATCTGACTCAAAACAGCATTAATAGTGTTGCTACTCACTTGGCTGGCAGGACATTGTCCATCAGTTCCAACTCTTCGGGTGCCAAAGTAACATCAACTCTATCTGATTTCTGACCTTTAAGCAGATCGACCTGCAGCAGAAATTTCAAGTGATTAGCTCAAAATTCAAATCGAAGCGTCCCCAGAAAAATTAAGAAAATAACAGAAAATGGCACAAATGGGAACAATCATAAAATACTCATATCGGGTAAAAAAATCTCTCAATGTTGGTATATCATGGTGTTCAATTTAATGCACTTCCACTTGGCTACCAAATACCTTTAAAATATCACCATTTTACGTTGTGTCAATGACCACATTTTTTCCAACATTGACTGAGCATTGCACAAAATGTAAGCCTCAACATAAGCAGAACAAGACCAAGCAGATGCAAAATATAACTATAGAAGCCAAATAAAACCACAAACAAAAACCCCTGATCACAGCACCAAGTTCACAAACAACAAACTTCAGTCACATACTCCGGCAGAAAATGGTCCAAACCGGGGTTTCGATAACCCCATGGATAGAATGAGAACAATCCATACCTATAAACACATGAAAACTACAATAATATAACTCACAACTGGGGTTCCAATAACCCCATAAATAGGATGAAAACGGTTCAATCCTCTGACGAACTTCACATGACGGATAACAACAGAACAATCATAATGTGTCATAGCTTTCTGCATTCAACAGTTCATAAAGACAACCACATTAAGTAGCATGTCAATGCAGCAAACAAGAAGAATTACCCTCTTGGCAGCAGATTTGTCTTGAGTGCCAGTGTTGATCACATACCTGTACAGCCAAAGCAAAAAGAGTCAGCGTGGAGGGAAAAAAAAAGAGATGCCTGATACAGCTTCTGCAAAAGTTTAAACAAGTACTCACGTATGAGTTGTGCCAAGAAGAGTTCCTGCAGCAATCTTTTCTTCTTTCTCTTCAAGGACCTTAAGAAACAAGTTGATGGTCATGAGTTTTTTGACAAGGAGAAAACATCCTTCTATTGGAATTCAAAAAATAGAAGGTCACATGTAGTGCTATCACCTGGTAGAGAGGCTTCTCAGGATCCTTTCTCTGCTGCTTCCGAAGATCAATAACATCAGGAGTCTCAACTCCAGTTGGAGTACTATACAAACGAGCAAACACATTGACAAATGATACGTCAAATGTAATTGAAATTTAAGTATTGCTTCCACAGTGCATGTTCAGTTCAGAAAGAAGAACCGAAAATTAGGGGAATAGGGGCAGTTTCAGCGAATACAGGCTTTCTATAGATATTGCATTATAGTTAAATTATAGTTAAAGATCAAGTGATACCTCGAAAGGCTGTCCACAGACTGAATACCATCTTCCAGCTCCTCTTCCTCCATCTCTTCTTCCACTTCCTCTTCCTCCTCTTCTTCCTCTTCCTCCAAGTCACCCCAATGTTTAGTCTTATCAACAGGTTCATCCTAAGCATGACCGTAAATGGCAAGACAAACATAATTAGAGACTGTCAATGATGGGATCTAAGAACACTGGCTACAGTAATTACAAGGACCACATACTTGAATTATTGAATAAACAAGAAATATCAAGCATGCATAAATGAGATGCTTCTTAGATACTTGGATATTTGTCATGGTTCCAACAGTTACAATAAGTTTCACAAACTTCAAATTGGTGTGTTTCCAAACATACATATTTTTATAGGTGATGCTTGCTATTTTATTTGGCCTGGAACTACCTTGAAGCAAAATATTACTCCAGAAACTTACTAAAAGAAAGAAATAACTCCAGCAAAATACAATATACAGATGGGAATACCTCATAATTAGGATGGTCTTGTTGCACCACACCAAAGACATCTCCATATAAAGGGCGCCCATACTATTTCAAACAAATAAGGGAGAAATGTTGAGAATAATAAATAATTACAACAAAACACCATCTTCACAATGTGATGAGAAGAATGTAAAGTTTCCAATAAACTGAGAGGTTTCAGAATCCTACTTCATCAACAGGTGGTTTACCCCAACCTCCAGGCTGATAGCCAAACTTGGCTCCTGATGGAATAGGAGCATTGAGACCGGGAATCTTCAATTGAGGATATGAGGGTGGAGGACCATATCTCTGACAGAGAAAATTGTGAGTTGGAGAAAAGTGTTAGCAACGAAACCCAACTACCTAGCAAGACGACAACAAACTTAAGGAGACTGAAAATGACCACATCCAATAAAGCAGAACTTAACTTATGCTAACTTACCTGCATATTAATAAGCCAAGGAGGAGGAGCGCCTTCGGGCATACCAAGAGCCTCTTTCAGTTCATGAGACAAAGTCCCAGGTTTCATCTCCCTCAACTTCACCTGCATATAGAAATCAAAAGATGATGCAGCTGTGGAAAAGAAAAGCTAGCATGGGTATAACCACTGCTATCAACACCATCAGACATCGTAAAACTATGATATCAGCACCATCAGACACCATAAAACTATCTCATTTCTATTCTCAAGAAATTGATGAAATATCAGATAGCAGAGAATGACCAAAAGTTGTATACAAGCTAGACATGAAAGAAGCATATGACAATTCAACAATGTCAAAGATTCTATACCTCAAACTCTTTTCCTTCGTAATAAAGATCCCCGTGGCTACTCAACTTTGGTTTAGTCTGGTACTTAAAAAAGGCATCATGGAGAACCTACATAACATGATAAGACTCAGCAGAACAGTACAGCAATCAATATTTAACTAGAAATATCCATGCACTTGTAAAGGCATGGACTATTTTCCGGTTCAGTATCAACAAGGAACCAAGGAAATTGGGAACCTGATAATCAATATCCATCTTTCCCATTTTTGGCTGCATACGTTCCCGCTGCTTTTGTTTAAGCTTCTTACTGTCCTCCTTTTCAATGTAAGCCTGCACAAGAACAGATAAGATTACAAAACAAGGCCAAGCATAAGCATACAAGCAGAAAAGATCATATACAAGAAAGATTTTTAAACATGATATCTCATTCCAGACAAATACTTCTGGCATATGTTTACTACATAATTAGAGCCTATATTTTTTTCAAACTTAAAGAATTGGGCTGTTAGGTCCATATGAAGATAAAACAGCATCTTCTCTTCGTTGAATTATGCTTATCTTTACCCATTCATTATCAGATGTCTTACTGAAATGAAGGCCCTCATTTCTTAATGCCAGTATTTTTAAAGTTCAGAAAGATTGCAACAAACTCAGAATACCTAGCTTGAGCTCAATCAACATCTGGTTAAGTTCCATTTAAACAGAAAAAAAAAATCCCTATTTCACAAGGCCACCACAGCAAGAAATGATAAGAAGTAATGGAACAAATTTCGTCGTACTTGTCTAATTTTCTCAATTCCAGTCGCAGCTATAAAGTCAGGCAGTTGAAATGGCTGTTTCTCGATACCACGTTTCCCCTGAAAATCAAATTCAAGGCATGATGAGATAAAATGTAACACAAGAAAGATTAACAATATCATATCCAAAAGACTAGTGAATGAATTAGATGGATGACCACACTGGCCGATAGTAGCGATAGATTTAACCACTTCAAGTATGAATAATGGAGAGACAACTGAAATAATTAGATTTTTGCAGAGGGGAACATTTAAGATGCTTGAACTTGAAGGTACTTAATGCAACTATACTTTTCAGAACTTTTTATTGGAATTTGGAGCTAAAGAAATGTCTTTTGACCAACCCACACAAATAAACAGAGGAACGCTGCAACCCCCAACCCACAAAATACACACACATAGAATCATGAAGAATCCCATTTGTCAAAGACCTACATGTTGAGGCTCCACCAATGTCAAGGCCGCCCTCCTGCAAGAACCACATATATACATATAAGACAAACTTCACTGACTTTATCCCATCATCCCCTTCCCAAACCAAACCCTCTTAAATTTAACACAGTTTTATCCTTGTTAATTGTTACATGAAGTGGAAGAGGTACAAAATATTCTGCAGTATGTACTAACATTGGTAAAACCTATTTTTCTTTTTCTTTTAAAAATGTTCGCAACCTAAATTTTTGAATAAGCAGTGTTAACTGACCTGCAAAAATTTTCGCTTTTGACTCCAGTGTCGTGGGACAGGAACAGTATTTCGGTATGATTTCAGATATACCAATAACTTAGGATCTGCGGCAGTAGCATCCCATACCTAAACAACATACAAAACACCAATAAAGAAAATAGTCTACAGTTAGAACAGTAATTTACAACATAAGTCAACGGCAGTAGTCAGATCACGACAAGTAAGATGCGGAATACACAAGAAATCAATGTCAAGGTATACAAGAGTGCAAAAGAGCCTGCATCAGATCACGCAAAGGCTGGTTCCAGTCCGAGGAGAAGGAAAAGATGATGACTATAATGTAGATGATGATGAAATTAAACAACACACTTATTATAATAAGATCTCATCTATGCTTTGCTGACACTTTCACTGGGACTATATATGGAAAAGGTCTTGCTATGAGGTTTATGCCCAGATCTAGTTAATTTTTAGGTGGGATTCTGTGACTCTTCTGGACAAGTGCTCAATAAATAGTAGGAGGATAACAGAAAGAAGAGAGAAAAAATCCTTTTGGCCTGCCCAAGGACAATTGAAGAGGATGATATCAACTACCTTTGATGTGTGAGCCTTTTGACTTTTTTCATAGCAATAATAGACCAACGCCCATGTAGTTTCACAAGTTAATTGATTCAAAGCATAAAACACAACAAAAGACAAAGCAGATATTTGAAAGAGCATGGACAAGGAACTCTTGAGGGACTTGGGGCTCCTGCATGATTATGCAAGGATAAGAAAACTGCAACACTAGATTGTTCACACGAGATGCAACCTTATTTAGCTAAGAACAGAGAAATGTGCATTCCCCAAACTGCACAGGGTAAATAAATATAATAATATGCAAAGTTTGCAAGTATCAAAATGAAATTATATGTAATGTTTGGCACTTATCAATACCTCAACTACATCAGGTCTAGTGCAGATTTGTTTCAGTTCTGCAATGTTCATCCTCCGTTGAAGCTGAAATTGGGAAGTAGTTCAGTCTTAATCTACTCAAACAGAAGTAGCTAAACATAACAGCAAAATAGAAGTTGAAATTGACCTTTTTCTTTTTGTTAGAAATACCCTTCTCCTTTGGCTGAGCATCCTGCTCTTCCTCCGAATCTGAGTCATCCTTTTTCTTTAAGGCAGCATCAGCAGCAGTGTCGTTCTTTTTGTCATTCTCCTGATATTCCAGTAAAAAGTTATGCAAATGGAGAATATGGAGGATTCTTAAACTGCAGTAACATATTTCAACAACTTGAGAGATATAAGGAGAATGAGGGCACAAAAAGAAGATCAGGTAATGGACTCAGAGTTCACATAGCATCATGCACCAAACATGAATTAGTTTTTACCTCAGAAACAGTAGCAGCTGTGAAACTAAATTTTTCAAAAACCTTCCTGAATTCCTCATCCAACTCGCCATCTAATTCTGCCTTCTCTGGGACATATTCCACTTCAACTTGCTCCACCAGGGACTGAAGAAAATAAGGCCAAAGCAAGTTCAAGATCAGCAGCTCAGGAAATAAATTTTACTTCATAAAACACCATAAATGTCTAAAAGTTTCATAAATACATCACAACTAAGGTATCTTTGAGAAACAATACTGTTTTAACTAATCAATAAAGACTCTGGGACAGACCCCAACACATAACAAAAGAGTTTCTTGAAAAAGATGAGGCATGTCAAAATAGAAGCTCATGCACATCATCCTTTAAGCTGGAAAAAATAAACAAATTAACTATAGCCAAGCTATGATGGAACTGACCTACATCAGACGTCCTTTGTCCTCAAAATGACAATTAGGTTAACATTGTTTCTTAATAACTAGCTGGACCTTGGATATTCAAAAAGTATCAATATTTATACAGACTAAACCATGCAAAAGAACAGAACACAAGCAAAGAAATTACCTATATTAAATAAAAGAAAACCATATCATTAGCTTTATCAAAAAGACAACCATATCACCAGCTTTATAAAAAAGAAGACCATATCATCAGCAAAGTATTTTTATGCCTATATGCACATGGTAGTAATTATGTAAATCAGTAATAGTTAACCCTAAAAAATGTGCATCAAGAAATTAACAGGATCTTCTAGATAAAACTCTCACATGCACATAATTTTGAAACACAAGAAAAATCAGAAAAACATAATTTCGTAACATGAGAATAATCAGAAAAATAACTCAACATCCACTTCTCAGGAAAACAAAAAGTACCAGCCCAAATGTCAAAGAAGAAAATGTATACAATTTTTTGGGAGAAAATCCTTAGAGATCATCAAAAGAATCAAGAGAGACCATCTGCATAAATCATAATTCCATATTTTGATATATGTAACCATGTGGTAGTTCCCAAGGGATTGGCTGAGTGATTGATGCTTATGAGTAAGCCTATAGAACTCAAGTTCATATCATATCTACAACACTCAGTTGGAACCCATTGTTGTAACTTTGATAGGCAGGTTTACCAAGGTGTTCTGCTCAAGTTGACACATTAGATATCCACCTATATAAAAACAGTTTATTCAATAATATTATATGTTGTTTTTCTTTGATTTGGTTACAGTATAATACGTTTTTGCTACTGTTCCCTTCTCTTTTTATATGTTTTCTATAGAAAATACACCACCCTCCCTAGACCCACTTCTGAGATTACACTTGATATGCTGTTATTTTTATTCAGTAAAAAGCCTTTAAGGATGCTCCTACTAAGACTGTTTAACAAACTTCAGCTAGAAAATATTTATATTGAGAAACCAGAATTTCATGAATCAAGTGTCAGTAAGCATCTTCTAATACACTTGAAACTTAGGAACAAGGAAAAAATTGGATACTTATTATTTCTATTTTCATCATTTCCAATTTATAGGAGGATATGAAGGTTGAAGATTAAGATAGAAGGTCAGTACAGAGTGGACCATTGTTTAATTTCCCTAATCAAAAATATTATTAGCAACTCTCCTACTAATCTTAATTCTTCGATGTTTACTATAACCTAATCCATTGTTTTCTACATGCTTCACTTGAGCTATAGGTCTATCAGAAACAGCCCTACGTTCACAAGGTACCGGTAAAGGTTGGTACACAACACCCTCCCAGACTGGGCACATTGTTGTTATCATTTCCAATTTTAAAAACCTAATTCATCGGCAGATCAACACACATGCTTAAATAATTCGTGAAAAGTACATCTCCACTAGAACAATTACTCATCAACTAATCCGGAAATACCTTCTGTAGATCGGAATTCTCCTTATCAGTATCATCAGCACCGCCATTAGCTTCGTCGGCGTCGGCGTCGGCGTCGGCTGTCTCAATATCTTCTTCACGATACGCTACCTTATTGTTTTTCTTCTGCTTCCGCCGCCTACGGCGACGCTCGTTCTCCTTTGATTTCCTAGAACCGGCGTTAGTATTAGTGTTTTCGGATTTCAAATCACCGTTACGATAGCCGGCGGTCTCAGGTACCTCAACCGTCATACTTCTGGCCGATTTGAGATTCGATAATTGGTCGGAGAAAGTTTTCGTTATCAGCCCTATCAACTATGGAGCTGAACTGAAGAAGGGCAAGTTCTGTTGTTTCATTGAGCTAAAACTTTATGGAAATAGTAACCAAAAAAATCCAAAATAGTCCCTGAACTTGTGTTAAGAGTCAAACTCATCCTTGAGGTTTTACAGTAAGCATTAATAGTCTCTCATATTTGCAATATTGATGCATTTTTAGTCCTTTCTAAACTTTTGCGTATTTTTAACCTTAACTTTGTCCATAATTTCATGCATGAAATATTAGTCGTCTTTTTATATATTTAATAAAAATAATAATATCATATAAAATAAGCTGAGAAGAAGAACAATTTATTCAATTCAAAAGAAATACTATTGTAGTTAAACTAACAATATTTTTGACATATAACATTAATGCAAATAGAAAAAATTTATATTATTGTACAGAAAATTAATATGATTAACATCTCAATTTAAACAGCAATAATATTTACTAAATAGAATGAGGTGTTTAAACCACTCATAAAAAATTTGATTTATCTATATCATTTCAGTTAATAAAAATAGCGTACATAAGCTAAATATTTAATAGAAGGCATATATGAACTTTTTTTCAATGTTCAATAGTATATTTAATTTTTTTTTCTCTATTATATAATCAAGTCATGCTATTCGATCTCTCTCAATTTATATGACAAAAAGGATTAACTTTACTTGACAAATTTTTTTTTTATTGACATAA
The DNA here is from genome assembly GCA_025642045.1 of Solanum sejunctum. NCBI lineage: Eukaryota > Viridiplantae > Streptophyta > Magnoliopsida > Solanales > Solanaceae > Solanum > Solanum sejunctum. Next base: position 1,128,393 of record JAOTQJ010000072.1, on the reverse strand, counting down.
ACTCAAATTGTTAATTTGTTTTAAAATATACTCTTACAAATTAGCACCCTTGATCAAAGTCATGATTATCAATTCATTGATTTTTTAACTATCCCTTTACTAGCTAAATTATAGGATTTATAGTAAAATTTTACTTTAAACTCCAAACATAAATTTTGAGTACAAGAGTTGATCGTATATTTAATTTGCTCTTGCATTTAGCAAATACCTATTTTTATGATAATCAATAAAACAAGATAATACAATAAACTCAAGCAATTAACTCCATTTTAATCTCAAGCAATTAAAACAAATAATTACTATAGGTCAAATAGCGATTTTAGTTCTTCTATTATTGCATTGTTTCAGTTTTAGTTCTTGTATTATTCAACTAAGTACATTAAACCTCCAATTAATTAAAACGTGTGATATCAATCCTTCAAACTAATAAAAATAAATTATTCAATAGAATTATTGACTTACAACAATAAAGATGTGCATAAACAAAAATTATTCATTTGCATACATTGTTTATATACTAGTATATAATAGATTATATATAACAGGAGAGACAAAAATTATTACATCATGATAAATAATATTATATCACCATAATTTTTGGTGATGTAATAATAACTTTTGGTGATGTAATAATTTTTCGTGAAGTAATAATTTTATGGTGATGTAATATTATTTATGATGATGTAATAATTTTTTTCTCTCATATTATATATAGTCTATCAGATATTAATATATAAACAATGTAAGCAAATGAATAATTTATGTTCATGCACACTTTTGTCGTTGTAAGCCAATAGTTCTGTTGAATATTTTACTTTCGTTAATTTGAAGGATCAATATCACACGTTTCAATTAATTAAATGTTTAATGTGCTCAGTCGAATAATTTAAGGACTAAAACTGAAGCAGTGCAATAACAAAAGGACTAAAATCGTTATTTGACCGTTTAATATTTACCTTTCATTAGTTTGAAGGACTAATATCACACATTTTAATTAATTAGAGGTTTCATATACTTAATCAAATAATATAAGGATTAAAATTAAAATAATACAATAACACAAGAACTAAAATCGCTATTTGCCAATTACTATATGAATCCTCTTTATTTTATTTACTAATATAAGAACATCATTATTAAATTTTTTTCCTTTTGTTGTTAATTTTTAATAATCTTATTTTTTTAGTAAGTTATTTAGAGTCTCAAACTCATTTTTATAAAATTCAAATTTTATTAATAAATTTTTTCCCTAATAAAAACACATGGACTTCTTTATTAATTAAAATTCCAAACTGGAGACTTTAAAGTCTAGACATTCTTCTTCTTTTTTTTTTTCCCCCTCTTGAGGACAAGTATATAAGGAGAGATCCAAAATTCCAATGCAACATAAGAAAGGGAAGAGAATGGCTTCGTTTGAGTCGTCCACTATGGCCGGCGACGACTCTACGGCGACGGCGGCAAGTTCTATGTTCCACGACGGCGACTACTTCGCCGTCGACACGCTGCCTTATGAGGAAATTACAGTAGATCAACTTTCTCAGAGAGTCAACAATTCCGATTCCTACGGGTTCGGGTCGGGTCAGTCAACTCCTTTTGATGACTCGAAGGCTCCGATCGCGAATGGAAACGGTAAGCCTTATGATTTCGGTGAGGATTCTGAAGGAATTTTCAGCTCCGATGGACCGGTACTTCCTCCACCGAATGAAATGAGAGAGGAAGGTTTCGCTCTGCGCGAATGGCGAAGGTTAGCTCTGATTTTGTTTCTGGAATTGGAATTTTTGCTAATTAATACAGTAACTTCGTCATGAATCATTGATACAAAAATTTTATGCAGTTAATCTCTTCTTTTTTGAATTTGAATGCTGTTACATATATGCTTTCCATGGATTCAACCGTAGATCTGCTGTTAATTTCAATATGATAGGCTTTATTTTCAGTTCTTAATGTTTGAGTTAGCTTAAATTAGCAAGTTTAAGTTGTTTAGACTAATAAGTTGCCAAAACTATGATTTGATTCACTACTTCTTTGGGGAGAAGTTTGCAGATCTGTTGTTGAATGCTTAGTAGATCTGCAAGTAATTGATCATATTTGGAAATACAAAATTATTACGTGATGAAGATTACTTCATCGAAAATGCTATGTTGCTCAGACTCAAATAGTGTATTTTTGAAGGATCTGACACAAGTGCGGTAACATTTTTGGAGAGTCTGGACAACTTCATCGAAAAGTTAAGCAAATTTCGTAAGCAAAAGGTTATAATTTTATGGATTGTGAAACTCAGTTAATCATAATTTGAAAGTTGATGATTTTTGGCTTGAAATCAAATGATGATTATCAGCATTTTAGAGATAGAATCAATACAATGGAAGACTACTATCTTTGTTCCTTGGTTAGCTGCCATGTTGTGCTTTTCAAGAGTCAATTTGACTAAATTTTAAAGCTAATGTTCCGTTTAGTTGTCATATTGTGCTTTTTGAGAATTAATTTGACTAAATTTTAAAGCTAAAAATTAGATTATATTAATTCGATATTTTTAAAATAAAAATTTATATATTCAAAAACTATATGAAAAGTACTATAAATTACAAAAAGAAAAATTCAAATTAATATGATTAAAAATAATCATAAAATGCTAGCCAAAGTTTATATAATTTTGACTCTCAGAAAGAAAACTAATGCAATTAAAAAGGAATGGAGGGAGTAGTTTAAAGGTACTCTATTGGATAGTATGATTTTTCAATCTATTGTGAAATGTTTATAATAGTTGCAGTTAAAGAATGGAATTTTTGACTCTCAAACAGCATAGTAACATGAAATTAACCGGTATAGTCATTGGAGCAATAATCTAAGTTGTTTGGACTCGGGTGCGTGTGTCTAATATGGGTGCTGATCTAGAGGCCCGATTCTTCATGATATAATTTTTAAGATTTGGGAATATGGATCCATGTATGGATATAGATGCGGGAATTCGCCTAAAAATTGTCAAAATATCTAAAAATAGAGTGATAAAATTTAAATTATCATTTACTTTGTGGAAAACTTGAAGAAATCTTGGAAGGAGATTAAAAGAAAAGGCATGACATCAAAATTTCTATGTAAAAGATACCCTATTCTCTTCAATTTCACTCGAACTTTTGTATTGACTACAGAAATCATTAAAACCGTCCTACCTTTCCCCATCGACTTTAGTCAAAATTCCTGAAACTGGTTGACCAAATCGAACACGAATCCCACACTCACACCTACACCCATGTCATGTCGACACTAGTGTAGCACCAAAAGTAAAGAGTCCGAGCAACTTAGGCAATAATAATGTTTGAAGTATATGAGTGTTAATTCTTCCCGTTTCCAACTTAGATCTGAAACTTCAGTAGTTTCTTGAAGTCCCTAGGTTCAAATGATTCTCTTTTATGCTTCCATTTGTTGTGGATAGCTTTCTTGTGTTGGAGTCACTCAATAATCATTGCCAATTATAAAGGATAATTAGAACCACAGTTGACACTATAGGTTATTCCATTTTGTTAAAGGAGAAAAACAAGTCCTTAATGTTGATCTTGTTCATATGAGAAAAATGTCAAGTCAGAAGCATGTGGATGGACTTATTACAATATCATTGATGTTCTGGTTGCTGCTAGCTGACTGTTTCAGCGGCTTATTCATCGCGGAAGTAATTAGTTGTGCAAAAGCCTCTACCCTTCTTGATCTTATAGAATACTTTTAACAGAAAAAAAAGGCAGAAGTAGGATGGTGAGGTCGATGTGTGATTGTTATCTGAGTCCATTGGTGTTTTTGGCTGGATTCAAATCAGTTTTTCCTTTTCCTGTTCTGATTAGTGATGCTTGTGAAAACAGAAATGGTACCCTGAATACTGTTTTCCTTGTTAGATTCGTTATAATTTGTGTTTTGGTTGGGATGCAGGCAAAATGCCATCCGTCTTGAGGAAAATGAGAAGAGAGAAAAAGAAATCAGAAACCGAATTATTGAGGAAGGTGAAGAGCATAAGAAAGCATTCTATGAGAAAAGAAAGCTCAATATTGAGACCAATAAGACTAACAATCGAGACAAAGAGAATGTAAGTTTTTTTCCGGAGAGTTGTGACTTCCACCCTATTCACTCTTACAACGTTCCGTATCTCTAAATTTTTTTTTGTTTTTACTTCCCGTTGAAACAGGTGTACATAACTAATCAAGAAAAGTTCCATAAAGAAGCTGATAAACAGTATTGGAAAGCCATAGCAGACCTTGTTCCTAATGAAGTTCCAAATATTGAGAAGAAAGGACGGAAGAAGGATCAAGAGAAGCAGCCATCCGTCACAGTCATCCAAGGGCCCAAACCTGGAAAACCCACCGATCTTTCGAGGATGCGGCATATCTTGGTGAAGCTTAAGCACAACCCACCACCTCATATGCTACCACCACCACTACCCACACCTGCCAAAGATGGGAAGGACGGAAAATTTGCGAAGAACCCTAAAGATGCAGCAGCAGAGGGAACTGCACCTGCTACCAGAGATAACATACCGGCTAGTGAACGCCCTGTTACTCAGACATCAGAAGAATCAGTTCCTGCTACTGTGGAGGTCTCTTTATTCTCTTGAGGGACAAGAAAACATCCAGCTACTTGATACGGAAACAACCATTTCTGGTGCTCAATATTCTTCGCCTTGCGCGCATTCTGTTGATTTGAGGTGAATGCAGCTGCATTTTGGTGTTCTAAACATCAAGATCTTTTATTTGTAATTGAAATCGAGACGATTTTCATGTTCATACAAAGCTTTTTTCCCTCTCTAGTGTTGATATTGTTTTAACTTTCTTTATCTTTGTGGGTTTTGTGGTTGACCTAGAGGCTCCATTTTGTATCATTATATGTCATGATTTTATGTGTTGCAAAGGCTCTAAAACTACTAGCTTTTGTCTCAACTTGTTTGACTTCATTTTCTTTTCTTAGTCTGTCCCAAACTAATTGGCATTTTTTATATTTGGTACTTTTTCTTTCCTTTTTTTTCATATTATGTAGACACTCTCATTTTTCGATCCATTAAAAAAGAACGAAACATTTAGTTAAATAATTTACCTTTAAATATTTCATTTCGTTTTTAATGAGAGGTGTTAGCCACACTAATAAAGTAGTATATTTAAAATCTCAAGTTTGAAACGTTTCCAAAAAAAAAAATTCTTCTGAAATTTTCTATCCGATGGATATGTTTGGTGTAAAACTGAAGCACACTCACCTCTAAGATTATTTTTGTAAACCACTCGAGCAAACAACCCTTAGTGCAATGAGTAGTAGTACCCAATGCGACGACGAGAGATACATCCGATGAAATTTTAGTAGCTCAGTTGAAATTTTAATAGCTCAGTTGATTGACTATCTGAACTCTCACCTTGTTAATGAGGGTTCGATTCTCCACATTGTAATCCCCTCTCAATTTCCCCTTCCCCTATCCCTCCAATTTTTTTTTTTTTAAAAAATGGGAGAGAGATCTAAAAAAAGGTAAAACATTACAAATGGATTTGAAAATGATAAGAGTGTACATATACCTTACTCTAATCTTGAGAGATAAAAGAGGTTTCCAGTAGGCGATTGGCTAAAGGAAAACAAAGTAAAATAAATTTTAAATATAAAGATTATACAATTTGACTAGTTTGATCATTCTATTAGACTGATGAAAATACGAACTCCTTTTAAAGACGACCAAATAATTAGAAAGTAAAAAAGGAGTATATCATCTATTGATAATAAAGAATTCCCTATGGCTTCTGCTCCAACTCTAGTTGGTGCACACATTTGAAACTCCGGGGTGTATGGTCCTGCCATCTATCCTTTTTCCGACTTAAATACTAGACTTTATTTGCTGCACGAGTTAAACTCATGAAGTGCGTTTAATCCACATATCACGTGTTGCATCCTCATCACTGAACCAAAGCCCATAGGTAATAATAATTTCTTACTAAATATATTCAATTACCATTCACAAATGTGTAATTGATTTATCTAGGAGTCACCTGAGTGATTGAAAGAGGTGCAGAACTCATTTGATGACTTGTGCTGCTTTCAGATGACTTCAGTTTTAGTTGTGAGCTATTAAAACCGCCCGAATCTTGGAAAAATCCTGGTGGTGTGAGTTCTTTCTCGTTTAGCTTGATTTTTTTTGTGAGCATGTCAAGAACCTGGCTCATCATTGGTCTTCGATTTGCATTTTCTTGTGTGCAAAAGAGAGCTACCTTAATGTACTTGAGGACTTCTTTTTCTGGAAAATCGCCCATTTCTGGATCGACCAACTCTAACAGCTTTCCCTCTTCGTAGAATTGCCATGCCTGATAACAGTAAATTGTAATTCGATTTGTCATTAGATAATGAAACCTTTGGCAGTTACAAGAATGTTGGGATGCTATGTTTTCAAGAAGAGACTTCATAAATTTGCGAGAAGACAAAAAGGGTAAGGAACAGATTTTATTTGCTGTAATCTTGAAAGTTCCCTCAATATTAAGCCTGAAAACTGCAAGATTCAACTAGCAAAACCTCAACATATCTGTGTATTGTCACATTTCTTTGCATTGCTTACTCTTCTGTCTTTTTGAATGACTAGTATATGGCTGCCTCCCCGGCTTAATAGACTTTAGGGTACTACTATTCAGTGACATCAAAAGCAAAAAATGCAAAACAAAAAAAGAAGTTTCAAGGTTCGTTAGGGCTTTAAGCGCAAATAAAATACGATTTATTTGTCGTATTGGCAATACGATTTATTTGCAGTATTGGCAAGAAATGTCCCCCAAATAGAGCATGATGGGTAATTCAATAAACATCCAAATTAGTTTGATATTCGAGCAGATTAAATTTTCTCATTGATATATATATTTATCATCAATAGATTCACCCATATTATCTATAGAATCACATGTTGACATGGCTAGCAATTTTCGTATTTTAAATAACGATAAACAGTATATGAGAAATGCAAGTTGCAAATGCAAGTAAACCATGCAATACACTATAGATGCTACTGAGAAACAGAATGCATATCTAGAAAGAAATTTAAAGAATTTGAAAATTATACCCACCGATTCCAGGAGTAACTTCTGACCTTGCCATGTACCACTGCCACTACTCCTTCCACTTACTATTTCAAGTATTAGGACCCCAAAACTGTACACATCCGCCTTGGATGTTAATTGACGGCCCATAACATATTCAGGTGCCAGATAGCCACTGTTTGGAAAAGAAAAAGATATAGAAGTAAGAACACTGCTTTAGTCACCCCATGGCACCATTTCAAAATTTAAAGCAGGAGACCCAGGTACTCCATAACACCAATCATTCAGAAAACTTCAGTAGTTCGAGGCAGATTATAGAATCAACTATTTTTCTTAGTTGGAATAATATAAGTAAAGAATAGGGGAACGATAGTGAATTCATAGACTAATACAGTCGCAAGGTGCTATGAAGAACGTTTGTTCTTGATTCTTGACTACGAGAAGAGGTAAATTATAAGTAAACATAGTTCAGACAAGACAGTTCTTAAAAAAAAAAAAAAAGAACGAATCAATTTAGATATAGCAAGATAGCTCTCCAATTTTCCTATGTCTGGTTGGTCAAAATGTTTATAAAGTAATTTCTCCAGTAAGACAAGTTACTTAAAAATGAGAAAATTGACTACAGGAAAGATGAAAATAATTTTCCTAAGCAACTTTCTACTCCTCCTTATCCTCTAACACACCGCATTCCACCCCTACCACCAATAGCCCACCAACTTCAACCACCCCTGCTCACATAGTATTTACCTAGATCATATGCATATGCTTCTGAGACTATTTTCTGCATGCTTACCAAAAAAATACTAAATAAAAAAATTACTTATTTTCAAGGAAAACTTTTCAAGGAGAAAGTTTTTCATGGAAAGTATTTTCCTTTGTTCCAAACACACCTCTGGTGTAAGAATACCTTCTACTGCTTTAAAATGTGCATATAAAAGATTTATAATGATATCCGACCTCTAGAATAATTCACACTCACACTCACCAAGCTCACATGTGAATGTGAATGTGATTTCAAGTATAGCCACGAAAAACACCAACAATAAATTCAGGAGACATACGTGGTTCCTTTTATCTGCGTGGTGATGTGAGTGATATTATCTGGAAAAAGCTTTGCCAGTCCAAAATCTCCAATTTTTGGTTTATAATCCTTATCAAGCAGTATATTACTAGCTTTGATATCCCTGTGCACTATATGTGGCACTAATTCTTCATGCAGAAAAGCAAGACCTGCACCGATACCCAAGCAAATAGAAGCCCTTGTGTCCCACTCTAATTTAACATTACTCGTGCTGGAACCTGCAAAGCAAGCACCATTTTCAGTATCCCTTCATAGATGGTGAAGTACTTTTTTGATTCCAAGCAAATTTACCGAACAATGCTCGATCAAGGCTCCTATTTTCTAAATATTCATAGACCAAGATCCGGTTATTTCCATCAAGACAGTATCCAATCAACTCAACCAGATTGGGGTGTCTAATATCTGATATGGTTTCAATCTCAGTCAAAAACTCACGCAACCCCTGTCTCGATTCAGCAGAAAGTGTCTTCACAGCAACTTGTATCCCATTTTTTAGAGTTCCCTACAAAGTTGCTCTAACATTAAATCATCATTCAACAAACATGGCAACGCAGTCCAAGGACTTTGTTATACACTAAATATCTTGATCTCATGACTCATATTACATATATGCAAAAACCATGAACTGACACTTGCAGCTGCAGGACTTAAAGACGTCTCTGGACAACTTACTATAGGAGGCAGAAAATATGAAAATCAAATCAAATAATTAGTAACAAGTTTGGAATACAAAATTTTGGAGAATTGCAGATAACATATACCTGTTTGGCCTTGATATTTATGCACCTTTTCTCTGGAATAACTTTTCGCTTTATTTGAAAATCAGGGTTTGGTTATGTAAATTTCAAACCCAACTAGAAACTGTATTTCAACTTTGGACAACAGCTTATAACTTGTTTTCCAAATCAATCTTCACTTTTGAAATTGTATTTAAGTACATTTGAATTATGGACATATTTCCAATTTGAAAAAAGAATGACCAAACACAACTTCATCTTCAATTCCAACTCCAGAAATTCCAAATAAAGTGAAAAACATTTGGAATCTATGGCCAAAACGCCTATTATATCTCTTCATACAAATTATGAGAAAAACATCTAAAGGTTTTGGCAGTAGAATTCTGTAAATAGCACCATGCGAGTTCCATGCAAATGGAAGTTGTCCATGCAATAAAGCTCAAGAATACAAACGAAGAGAAGTATTTATAGAATAGAGTTGAACCTTGTATACTATTCCAAAACCTCCCCGCCCTATTTTATTATTTTGATGGAAGTTGTTGGTTGCTCTTCGTAATTCACTATATGAAATATTCTTTGTCTTTGCAGTGGAGCAGCCTGACAGAGAAAATATTAGTGTGTCCATGAAACATAAGGTAAAGATTAAAGTTGTAGTGGAAAAGAGATGGATAGAAGTATATGTTAAGTAACAAATGTAACACATCAAATCTTAGACCAAGAATAGAGTGTATGACATTGCATCTTCATCAAATTCTCACGGTGGCACCAGAAACAACCACTAGATGGAACTTTTTCATCCTACAACTGAGTATTGATGCATGGCTGCTGTATAACTTTGTAAATGTCACTTGGTACAGTAGACTTTTCTTATGAAAATAACTATCACTGGTGAAACTTGACCAATTGCCGTTTATCCTTACCATTTATAAGACGATCTGAGACAGATATCTGATCAACCTAGTTAGCTAAATACTCGAAGTTGTTCTCCTCAGGCCTTATGCTACTATTCGATGATTAAACCTACCACATTAGTTAGTGTTAGAGAACTTCCATTTTTCCAGATTCCGAAGCAAATTTGAAGCAAGTCCATTTAAGTGAGCTTTGTACAGGATACCTCGTCTAAGCTGGATAACGAAGAAGGGTGCAGTCACTTGATGGCCAACGAAAAATAGTCTAATTATTATATGAATTCTCTAAATACGGAGAGAGTGGTCAATTGGTCATATAGTCAACCCCAATTAATTAGATTGAAGTGTAATTGATTGATTGACTTTTTCATTACATTTGGAATCAAAGGCCAGTACAAATTGACCCCTTGGATCAAAATCAAAATACCAACTGATTCTGGGATATGTCATCATTTTTGTAGCATACATATACAAACTAGGATTAGGTCATAGATTATATTTGCTCCTAATCACCAATTTCTGAACCAGATCCTCATTCTTCATCCATATTTGAGGTTCTTGGAGCCACTTTGTTTTTACATGAGACCAGCCTAGTAAGACACTCAAAGCAACCCAAAAGGCCTTTCTCCATATGGACATATGTTTTTCAAGTAGAGGCATTTACCTTCTGTACTTGAGATATACCTCTCTTAGAAATGCCTTCTTCTTTCTTAAACAAAATTAGAGTTCATCTCTGAAGTAACTAATGGCAGATTGCTTGATAAAAATAACTATTTTATATTGTCTTTTACGTTTTATCTTTCCCTTTGGCTTTCCATTAGTCTCGCCTTGCACATGCATTCACTAATATCAATTCCCACTTCAGTTTCTAATGGTTCTTGCATACTCATATTACTAGATTTACTATGTCTGATTGTAGTATGTTATCTTTTACTCCCTCTGTCCTATTTTATGTGGCGCCCTTTGACTTGACTCGGTGTTTAAGAAAAAAAGGAAGATTGTTCGAAACTTATGGTCTAACACAATTCTTAGATATTTTTGTGGCAGAGATTCATTTCATTAGGGTAAAAGTAGCATTTTCAAAGTTAAATAGATAGTAAGGTGACATTTTTTTCGGGACGGACTAAAAAGGAACGGGTGCCACAAAATGAGACTGAGAAAGTAACTAATTTCTATCCAGATATTCAGTCAGTCTGCTTCATTTCTCTTGGGCACTAAAAATAGCAAAGCTATGTCTATTTTGACATGGTTGTAGCATATTTTATAGACATAGAAAATGTTTTCTTTAATATAACCAAGAAATCTCCAAGAGCCAGCTGGCATATGGTTTGAAACTTGGTAAATAATGAACAGATCCCTCTACTATTCACTTAAATACCAGTTTCTTGTTTGCAGCAGGATTCAAACTTGTGATGTGCGTCTTAACCCACACATCACTTGCGACACTCTTATCACTAAGCTACAACCCCGGGCAAACATAGAGAACATTTTATTTCTGATGATTCACAAACAACTAACCGATAAATAGGTTTCTTTTAGTTTACAAATTACTCCATTCGTTCCTATTAAGAAATGGATTTTTGACCCAGAGGAATATAAGACTTAACGCTGAAGGCAATATAAAGTTGTGACAAATGCATCAAACAAACACAAAAATCATTCAACTGAGAATAACTGATCAGCTAATATTCAAGATTCAACTAGCACAAACCTGCAGTATCCTGATGACCAAGATCAGCACCCCTTTTCTGCCGCTGAGTTGAGGCACCAAAGCAGCTGCAACTCATTTCGATCTATACTTTAGTAGGTTCCTTACTTGACCATAGTGCCAATTGAAACCTACTTGACCATAACGCCTCTTGACATTAGTATGACATGTTAGCCATCCCCAATTTTTCTGTGACAAGTAAATATTCACTGTTGTGAGATATAAAAGGAAAAGTTGTCATTTCTTTTTTTCTGAAAAAATGAGAAGTGGAATAAACAGGACCAAATGGAGCAAAATGTTTATCGAGGAACCTCATAACTGACACCAACTAGCTTAGGATTAATGTACCACACCAACTTCAAAAGAAACACACATTTCATTACCAAAAATATAGTCTGCTACTCATGTAGACTATTGAAATTCAGGCATTGCACAGTTAAATGTATTAAGTTTCGTTCGATTAAGTACGAAGGAAACAATTAGCTAAAATTCAACATTCTTGGTACCCAAAAAGAAAGAAACTGCATAAAAACAGATATATACATAAATTACTACACAACATATCCTTCACATCCTACACATTTATATGCATATCAATTTACTCGAATATACATGTGAATTGGAAAATCACTCAAATCAGCAAGAGCAAAATAACAACATTCAAGTGTCATCAAACTTATATTTCTGAAAACATTTTTAAAAGTAGAACAGTAATTGAAGTGCAAAGAAGCTGATGACTATGATGCATTGAGGTAAACCAAAGAATTAAAACGGAGAAGCAGATTGCACTTGAGTCAATTGATGTTTTATATAACATCTAAGAACAATATAGTACAAGTAAAAACCGGTCTTAAACCCTGAAAAAACCTAGCAAAAGATGTAGCATGTTTAAGCATTTTGCCATCTAAAAATTAGTGAGCATGGGCATATTTTAAAAATTTAAGTATTCCAAGCTAACTTACTCTTGCACTTCTGCTTCGAAAACATTTTTTTTAAGCCAAGGGTCTTCAGAAACAACCTCTCTATCCCACAAATATAGGGTAAGGTCTGCAAACATCCTACCTTCGCCAAACCCCCTTTATGGGATTAAACGAGTCTGGATATGTTGTTGTATTCTAAGATAATGTGTGGTTTGGAAAAAGACCTGACCACAAGGTTTTATTAAACCTTGCATTTCTGCAAAAGGCTATTTTCATGGCTCAAAATAGCAACCTCCTGGTCATATGGTAGCAACTTCACCGGTTAAACCAAGGTCCCCTTCTGACCAATGATATCATCATTTTAAAATTTGCTCTAAAATGAAACCTCCATCTCAAATTCAGCTTTAATCGCTAGAAATTCTTTGCAGCTTATTCACTTTAAACTTAATTGATCATAAATTTAATTAAGTTTTACACTTTTGATCAACATGGCCAGCAATTTTTAGTAAAAAACAAAAATAAAAGTGTCCACCAAAATTAGAAAATCAAATTGTAGCTAACTCAATTTCAATCCTCAAACATAGTGTTTTAGCCTTCGAAAACGAATAATTATGAGTTTAGAATTGCACTCAAGTCTATTATACTGTTGATATCAACATGACAAGCAACTTTTAACAGGAGCAAAAAGAAAAACTTTTAAAAATTCATGAAATCTAGTTAGATAAATCCAAATTCTAAATAGCTCTTAATACAGATAGAGAAAAACAAATATCCACCAAAATCAGGAAATCAAACTGTAGCTAGAGCTCAATTCAAATCCTCAAACATAGCATTTGGAGCTTCGAAAATGAAACAATTATGAGTCAACTATTCTGCTGATCTCAACCTAGCCAACAATTTTAGCTTATTTAAAAATACAAAAAAATAAAAAAGCACAAAAATTAAGAAATCAAATTGTACCTAGCTCAATTCAAATCCTCAAACATAGTGTTTGGAGCTTTGACAATGAAACAACTATGAGTCAATTATTCTGTCGATATCAACCTAACCAGCAATTTTGAACTGAAGCAACAAAAAAAAAAACGAAAATCAGGAAATCAAATTGTAGTCAGCTAAATCCAAATCCTAAATAGTAATTAATACAGAGAGAGAAAACAGAAAATATCCACGAAAATCAGGAAATCAAATTGTAGCTAGCTCAATTCAAATCCTTAAATGTGGTGTTTGGAGCTTCGAAAGATGAACAAATTATGAGTCAATTATTCTATTGATCTCAACCTAGCCAACAATTTTAGTATAATATAAAAAAGACAGGAAAATCAGGAAACCAAATTGTAGCTAGCTCAATTCAAATCCTCAAACCTATGTTTGGAGCTTCGAAAATGAAACAATTATGAGTCAACTATTCTGTTCATCTCAAACTAGCCTACAATTTTAGCATAATTCAAAATATAAAACACGAAAATCAGGAAACCAAATTGTAGCTAGCTCAATTCAAATCCTCAAACATAGTGTTTGGAGCTTCGAAAATGAAACAATTATGAGTCAACTTCTGTTGATCTCAACCTAGCCTACAATGTTAGCATAATTCAAAATATAAAACACGAAAATCATGAAACCAAATTGTAGCTAGCTCAATTCAAATACTCAAACATAGTGTTTGGAGCTTTGAAAGATGAACAAATTATGAGTCAATTATTCTACTGATCTCAACTAGCCAACAATTTTAGCATAATTCAAAAAAAAATTAAAAAAATCAGGAAACTAAATTGTAGCTAGCTCAATTCAAATCCTCAAGCATAGTGTTTGGAGCTTCGAACGATGAACAAATTATGAGTCAATTATTCTACTGATCTCAACCTAGCCAACAACTTAAGCATAACTCAAAAAAAAATGAAAAAAAGGAAATCAAGTTGCAGCTAGCTCGATTCAAATCCTCAAAAATAGTGTTTAGAGCTTCAAAAAATGGACAAATTATGAGTCAATTATTCTACTGATCTCAACCTAGTTAACAATTTTAGCAATTTTTTTTTAAAAAAACCAGGAAATCAAATTGTAACTAGCTCAATTCAAATCCTTAAACTAGTGTTTGCAGCTTCGAAAATGAACAAATTATGAGTCAATTATTCTACTGATATCAACCTGGCCAGCAATTTTTCAACCGAAGCAACAAAAAAAATCATAAAATTCAGGAAATTAGCAAAATCCAAATCGTAAATAGTAATTCGGAGTGAGAAAAACTGTTACGTACCTTAAAATTTTGGGGAAAAACGGAGAGTTGCGTTTTGGATTTTGAAACTGTGAATATTAACAAATTTGGAGTTTAGGAAGAAGAATATGGGGAAAATTATGGGCGATTAGACAACGAAAAAGACGTCGTGTGGAAGAAATGGTAGATGAAGAAGAAGAAAACTTATGTACCATTTTCATTTGTTCATGTGGAGAGCTTTGATAGTGATAGATGGAAGATGCTCTTCAATGTATTTCTCAACTACCTTTTTGGACTCGAGTCACTCAACTCCATTTGATATTTAAAACTGAATTAAATTTGAATTTAAATATTATAAAAATTATTTTTGAGAAAGTAGAGTTTTCGAGAATTTATTTTTATCCTTAAAGGCTTTTTATTATAAGTGGAGTAATCTCAATTGCTATGTAATAATTTATGTCGATAAGATTTATAATATTATACACATTTAATATTATTCGAGGGAGAACTATCAGAACTAAGCAAAGGCAGCAAATAAGAGAGACAGAAATAAAACTAATAAAAACTATATAACTACAAGAAAATATATAAGAATCTCTCTCACAATCTGAAATTACTAGTATAGAGCTGCTATATACATAAAATAAGTTGAGTACAAGTTTCAGAAGTTGACCAAAATAAATACAAGATTTGATTAGTCTCGAAATATATAAAAAGATGGATCACTAAGCTAAAGGGGACAGAATGATCTAAAAACGTTAAATGTTTACCCTGGTCTTCGATGTGAACTACTATGAACTTGATCAATCAGTGTGCAAGTGTGTGTTGGGACTCTTTTTATATTTATCTTTTATTTAATAGTAATTTTTTTAACTATTTACATTTTCTATAGAAATAATTAGGGGTATGTCAAATTTAAAAATATATTTTATGGTTATTTATATAAATAATATTTTTTTAATCAATTATGAGTTTTAGCATAATTTTAATTCTTCACAAATATAATTATACTTTTATTATCAAAAATAGCAAGAAGAAGGAGAAGGAGTTCTTTTCTCTTTCATTTCTCTTTATTACTTTCTCTTTCTCTCTATTTCTTTTAAAAATATTAATTAATTATTTTAATTTAAAATTCAA
>JAOTQJ010000072.1:1074320-1089983 GCA_025642045.1 Solanum sejunctum | reverse complement strand
AGTTACTTTTGTGAGTTTCTTAATTTAATATTTCTAAAGCCGTTTGATTATATTTCTTCGGTTGCTTCAATTATGATTAGCCGTAACACTTGTGGACTTCTTAATTTAATATTTTCAAAGCGATTTGATTATATTTCTTCGGCTACCTCTAAGTCTAACAATTAATAGCTTAAAATTTTTTAAATGCATCAAAAAATTTATTCACATCACAAAAACTAAGATTAAAAATAATCTATTAAACCCGTGCGAACACGGAATTCATGACTAGTATACTTAGAAATGATTATCAACTTTGGTTCTTTAATTTCTGAAAAGGAAAAGGGTTTGATATATTCCTAATTTTTGTCATTTAAAATTAATATATATATTCCTCGTTATAAAAGTAGTTCACATATACTCCTATTGTTATAGAAAAGTAGTTTTAAGCGATTTTTGCAAACCCGTAATTACTATACTAAACATTTAGCTTGTGTTAAGAAGTGTCAATATTTGTATAAATATTTATTAAATCAAATTATGATCTATATATATAATATAATTTTTCAATAAAGGGGTATCGTTTGACACCTCTCGGTGAAGGATGACTCCGCCTTTGCTCCTATCATTATAAAAATAGCTTAAATATATCCTTAGAGGGAGGACATGTATGATAATTTTTACAAGAAAGTTAGTGAAAAATGAATTTGACTATCTTCTTTGTTACTTCGATGTATAAAACATCTTATGTTAAAGAGGATCTGAAACGAATCACACCTTGAAAGTTGTTATGTAGACAATCTTGCATACCTTTATACAAATATTAGTGACTGTTTTCATGACCCGAAATCGGTGAAAGCAGGCTAAACTTTGTTTTAGGTAAATATATAAGAACAATCTCGAAATGAAAAAACATCTGATTCTATGGTGTAGTGGTTAGCACTTTAGATTTTGAATCTTGCGACCTGGGTTTGACTCTCGGTAGGATCTTTTTTCCCCCTTCATTTTTATATTATGCTATTTAATATAAATTAATTGCTAAATTTGTTTAGATACTTCAATTACATGCTATAATGAATTTGACTTTATTTTTGTGATTTTTTTCGTAACAAAAAGATATGCACTCGATGTTCTTAGGGTGTGGATGCAATAAATTTTATTTTAATGTAGTAGTTCTCAAATCTAATGGGGCTCGATTGTTAGATGAGAGTTTTTCGAAAATAACCTCTTTATCTCTATCGGGTAGTAATAAAATCTATAAATATTTTACCCTTCTAGATACCACTTGTAGAATTTTATCGGATATGTTATTGTTGTTGAAGTAATAATCCTGAAATCTCCCATACAATGAATACGAGCACGATTATCCAATTCAATTCTTACATCAATATTTAATAGATCATTTAATTTAGTTTAAGTTTCAGTTTCTCTTAATTGTATTTTCATTCTTACGTTATACAAAAATGCAAGGTGTTTTTTAATGATTAATGCAAAAATGCAAGTTAATGAACACTTAAATCTAAGTTAATTTGGAATTTAGTTGTAGACAAATTACATATAAAAAGGAGGCCATTTTTGTCATTTTCTCATTCTTTCCAAATCAAACCGGGCCCCACAATTAGAGGAAAAAAGTTCTTCCTGTTTTACCGATCACCGGCTTTTCTGGTAATCTCCCGCCTATGAATATCTCTCTCTTCTTCTCTCCATTTTCTCCTCAGTCGCAACCCCCGGACGGCCAGGATCTTCCCATACGGCGTTTTCTGGCAATTCAAAATCTTCCATTTTTGCCTAGCCGTCTACGTCTACGCCTATTTTCCTCATTTTTTCTTCGTATTTATTTATATTATCATCTATCTCTGTGATTCTCATTTGCATGGCAATACGTTTGCTGAATCGGGAGTTATCAGATTTATGCCTTGGAAAGCCGGCATTAAGGTCAATTCCAGCGACCGCTACCGTATCGGAGGCATTATTGTTGTTGAAGAGATCCGGCGAGATTCATGTAAGCGTGTGGAATTGCGAGCATATGGAAGAAACTGATGATGAAAAAAAAGAAGAAGAATGTCGTTGCATTGGGAAGATCTCTATGGCAGATGTGATTTGCTTTCTCTGTAAACAAGAGGATTTGACTGATTCTTCTAAGGCGTTTGAGGTTCCTATATCGAAGATTTTGCCTAAAAAATGTTCAATTGTGAGGCATTTGGAGCCAAATTCAAGGTTTGTTGGCTATTTGAATTTTGTTTTTATCGGTGAGTGTTGGATTTCCTGCCTTTTAATTGCCCTCCCCAAATTCAAGGACCTTTAGGCCATGAGCTAATGAATAATTTTATTAAAACAATAAATTTTATGAGAAAATAAGGCTGCGTACAATAAATACTTCTAGTCGGGCTCTTCACCGAGCTTCAGTGCACTGGAATTGACTTTTTAACAAATTTTATGAGAAAATATCAAACTAGATGTCAATCTGATGTTTTACCTATAAGGTGATTAGCAAACATTAAATTGAGTTTAACATCGTCGAGAGAGTAATTTTGAAAGAGCAATATTTGTAGAACTTCTCAAATATGGAGAGAATCTAAATGGTGACCTCAAAAAGGTAAATTTGAGTAAACAATCTGCTTGCAACAGCAATGTTAATTTTTATATCAACTATTCATTACTTTTGATTGTAAGATGTGATGAATGTTGTTGTTGAGCGGAATATCTAAATTTCGTTTAAATTTTTTGAAAGTTTTGAAGTTGAAATTTTGGACAAAGAAAGTATTTGATTTGCGATCTTATGATTATTTGTCCACCCAGAGTTTTTGCCTTCCGCCATCACAATTACCAGGTAATTCTATCCGTCTGGAGTTTGTTTCTGCTGATATTTGAACATATTATAGTTCTCAATCCATTTCATTAACCAATAGTCGTGGTTGATCCAACGATTAAGGTATAGTAGATTGATGTTATTGGTAGCCGTCTGAAATTACATTTTCGTTTGTTCAGCTTGTTGGAGGTAATAGAATACATGACTGAAGGTACCCACAACGCAGTTATACCAATTCACAACTACAGAAGCATGAATTCAAGGAGAAAACCGTTAAGGAAATCATCCTCTCTGAGTTCCATGCATCGTAATGGAGTAGAGTACTGTTGGTTAACACAAGAAGATGTTGCGCGTTTCCTTCTCAATTCCATTGGAATCTTCTCCCCTATGGCAACGTTTTCAATCAAATCCCTCAACATCATAGATTGCAACATCATGACTGTTGGCTACCACGATCCTGCAATATCTGCTTTGGAATCCATCACTCTAGCTACTATTGAACAAACTGCGTTGGCAGTTGTGGATAGCGAGAACAGACTAATTGGGGAAATCTCCGCTTCCACTCTTGCCTACTGTGATGAAGACGCTGCAGCAGCAATCATGACCCTTTCAGCCGGTGAACTCATGGCGTACATTGACTGTGGTGGTCCTCCAGAGGACTTGGTTGGATATGTGAAAATGAGGTTGCAAGAGAAAAAACTCGGCCTACTGACAGAGCTAATGGATGAAGAATTTTCAGTCTCGTCTTCATCATCCTCAGGTTGCAGTTGTTCTTCTGACGATGAATCATTCTTGAGCAGAATTGGGTCAGGACGATATTCGTCAGCAAGAAGGTCAGAGGCCATAACTTGTTATCCTGGTAGTTCATTGGTGGCTGTGCTGATTCAAGCACTCGCACATCGTGCGAGTTCCATTTGGGTCATTGATGAGTGTCACAATTTGGTTGGAGCTGTAACCTTTAAAGGAATTTTGGAAGTTTTTCGGAGTATTGCAAATGCAAGGCGTACCTGAAACAGAGCATTTCTAAACTCAGTAGTAGAACCAACTCATATTCAACTAGATTTTATTGTAGATTGTATGTTATGAATTTCACTTGCTTGAACCAAAGACGTTTTTGATGGTGATTTATTTTAAAAAAAAGAAACTTGTGTTTGGATTTTTTGAAACTCATTCTTTGTCTTATTTGTTTTGCTAATGACTAATTGAAAAGCTCTATGTTTTGAGTTGAATATTTTTCTTTTGAGCCAAATATCTATGGTAAACAGTCTTATCTTTCCGCTAAGAGTAAGATTTGCGTACATCAAGTTGGGCTGAGCTAAATGGAGTTGAATTGAGCTGTGTCCAGACCTGCAAGTGTATAATTGCAGGAAAACTGGAGAAACATTGTTATAATAATGTGAAACTATACTGAGAGAGGATGTTAATATCGAAATTTGTATGTGTTTTTTATCTTTTAGCCTATAAAATAATAACATATTCAGTGAAATTTCACAAATGAGATTTAGGAGGTAGAATATAGCAGATTCTACCACTACCTTATAAAGATAAAGAGACTATTTTCTAGTAACTCTCATTTCAAAAATTCATAAATAGAATAAATTAGATATGAAAATAATAAGGAAAAGAAGAGAACAACAAGAGCCATAATAAGGAACTATTTTTTAGCCTATCTAGACAATAATTTCGTACTTCTTTATTTAGTAATAATTTTACTTCAAAAATTTAATTTTACCTTTATTGAGATGACATATAATATAACTACACATATTTGTATAACTTCTTAAAGATCACAAATTTTTAAAGTAATTTTTTCTTTCTTTCTTATTCTTTGAAAAAGAAATTTTCTTGGTTGGGACATAGTAGTTAGAACGTTAATTTTTTGTCCTGTTTTGACTAGACACAAAATTAAGAAAGTAAATAAAATTTACGTTCGACTTAGCCATTGAGAATGAAATATTGTACTAAGGTTTATCTACGTCTCCAGGACCTTCGGGGAAGATTTCATGAAATAAGTCCCTTTGGATCATTTGACAACGTCAAAAGAGTCGCTTGTTATAAAAATTATCAAAATTTTTCTAGAAGTATTTAAAAATTTAAGACGCTTTAGAGTATTATTTTTTTATTTATATAATATAAGATATTACAATGAATTACAAAAATAATACTATTCACCTTTAAAAGATATTCAAAATTAAAAGAATTAAATTTAAAAAAATTTAATTATTTGATAATATAGTTACTTTGAGCTTAAAATGTTTTATAAACCAGCTCAAAAAACTAAAAACAATCTTACAAAGTCCATATTTAAATATGTTTAGTTGAAATTGAAGTAAATTAGACAAATTAAGATATAAAAGTATTCGTAAAATAAATAATAAACTATTATTCTTTTTAATTAATAATCACAATAAATATACACTGCTTCTTTTATATCATTTTATGTGACACTCTTAAAATTTATAATCTAAAATTATTTTTAAATATTTATATAATTAAAAATTATTTTATGAAAAGTAAAAAAAAAATTTTAAAGATAAATTAGTTAACGACCAAAAAGGAAAACTAAAACTAAAGGATGAACCGGAAAGAGGGAGTAATTTTTTTTAATTTATATTGTAGGTATTTTGTTTCTTCCAAGTGTATCGCCTTCGTCAGATCTGCTCGTCTCTTCGATGTATGTGTATCCTTCACTCTTCTGCTCAGTGCTTTTGGTTCTTCGTTTAATTTTGCCTCGTTGTCAAATTTATTACCTTTTTGTGCATCTTCGGATGTATATATATGTAAATGTTTTCGTATTTGAGCTTCTGAGTTTTGGAGGATTCGGAATTTTGAAGTCCTTCCTTGCTGATGATCTAGCTCCGCCCCTGATTACGAGTTATGATTAGTTAATTTTCGCTATGTTGTTTACTATTCTCTCCGGCTCATTTTAGCTTAATTTTTGAGTTTTTTTCAATGTTTAGAATGGTTGAATGGTTTGAAGTAAGTTTTATATTGGAGTAACTGGTAGTTGTGGTGTGAGTAGGAGGTCATGGTAAGCATTGGAAATAGCCTCAGGCAGTATAATAGACCCTATGCGCTTCTCTGGATCCTCTGCATAGCTTGAGTTTTAGTTCATCAGGCTTGCCTTTTTTTTTAATAAATTGCACTATATAATAGTGAAAGTTATGGTTTAAATTTTATTTTTAAATTTTTTTTAATATATGTGTATTGTCTCACAAAGTTAAGTTAAGACTGGGATGGAGGGAGTACTTAAGAATGTGTATTCAGTATAGATTGATAATGTACATGACTAAGGTTATGTTTATCTCCAGATGAGCTGGAGAAAGAGTTTTTGTTGTTTATCCAAGCAATACAACTGCAGATCATCAGAAAGTTTGGTGACAAATGAGCATTGGAATAGGAATTTTGTTGTTAAAAACATTTCTTCTGTCCAACCACTGTCACAAAGAAGATACCTGTCGTCTTCGCTTAATCAAACTGGATATTTTTTTAAAGAATTGACATTTGAAGGAAATATGGCAGGAAGGGCTAAGCTACAGGGAATTGTTACTGGCATTGCTCAAGGATTTGGACAAGGTGGAATTGTTATATCTCGACAATATGGGAAGAATTCGGGAGATGGTCCTGATTTGAACAGGGAACTTTTTGCGAAGCTTTGGCTTGCTGACAAAAAGAAACAAAGTTCTGGAAGAGAACAAAAAAGAAAATTGAGAAATACTGTAGACCAGAGAGGAACAACAGGTTCTGATACATTTTTCCGAGCTCCGTTTGGAAAACGGTTCTCAGGTGGCTCCATTCCAGAAGAGACATCTTACGACAAAGTCAAGCCAGTTCTCAAGCAACCACCTCTAAGCCAATCTGTGACAGGTATTTTGGAGCCAACATCACTTGAGGAGGTAGAGTTGTCAAACCCTTCTAGCATTCATAACAAAAGAAATGTAGAATTTTATGTTCAACATATATGCCCCCAAACATGAAACTGAATTCCCAAGTTATAGTTTTAATTGGTCTCCAGCTGCCAAATGGCTAATCACTTATGTCCTTGTTACTTCTTTTGATCTGAATATGTATGCATTTAAGTGTGTGGTCTAGGATCTGGCTAGGTTGTTTACTTCCCATTTGATGGCTCTAATGACTAATGTGTCTAATTTGCTCATGCATTATAAAAAGTATTTACACTGCAATGGTTTTGCATTTACTTCACAGGAGATATTTGTCTCTATTCAGTGTTCTAGTCACCTTTCTGCCTTACGAGGGACAGAATCTCTAAATCCTCATAATTGCAGCTCATTGATTTTATCTTAAAGACATTTTTTTCTTGCTTAAGGAACTATGTATATATTCGCTTGGTCAAAGGGCTCTAAATCGCTCTTTTTGAAGTCAGTTGGTTGTTACTTAAGTTCTTCATCTCAAATACTGGCATCCCTGGCTGTTAACTGAGCACTAGAGGCTTTGCTGAGCCAAAGTCACACTTCAATCAACAACCCTAAGCATATTTTAAGTTGCTTTGTCTAGGGTGCAGTATGGAGTCATGTATATTTTCCTTTAAAGACATGGCTGGAACGCCTTTTTTGTAGTTTATGAACTTTTAGTTTAGTTAAAGATTTCCATTTTGTTACTTTTCCTGCTTAAACATACATATATGTTTCTATTGTTGTCCATCTGAAAATGTATAATTGTTGCCTTTGTATCTATATAGAGTTGGAATGTATAAAAAGCACTGGAAGTCCAACATCTTTCTTCTTTCAGGTCAAAGTTGCACCTCTTCTTGCAAGATCTAACTTGCTGATAACAAGAGATATAGAGTGGGCTAATCTTATGCTTGGTTTTGAGCAAGTAAGTTTGTGGTCGTTACTAATTTATTCTTACTAACGTTATGATTACTATAGTAATTATTATTATGTTTTATTTGCTTGGTCAAAGGGTTCTACATTACTAATCTTTTAAAGTCAGTTTGGTTATTGCTCAAGTTCTTCATCTCAAATACTGGCATCCCTGGCTGTTAAATGAGCACTAGGGGCATTGAGGAGCCAAAATCACACTTCCATCAACTATCCTGGGCATATGTAGTGAGCAATTGGACAAAATCGAAAAATCGAATTAGAAATAATTGAACCGAATCGGGAAAAAGAACTGTTCAGTATTTGGTACACCCTTACTAATAACCGACAATTGACCCAAAGTTCGAAAGTACAGAACATGCACCCCTACTGCATGCATTCTTTTTTATGGGGAGCTTAAGTCTAGTGAACTCCTTTATTTAGAAGTTTGATGCAATCATCTTCTCTATATTTTTGTCCCAACTGTATATTTATCTTGTGTATTCGGCACTTTGCCTATCCGCCTCAACTCAACCAGCAGAGCAGTTTTTTTTCTTCAAGCCCATTTCTCTTCCTACTAAATGTACTCTATTGATTCCGGGGCCATTATTTTTGTTGAGTTCCTCTGAACTCCTCAACAAGCTAAGCTATTGAGTACCCAAAATGCCTGAAGGGAGAGAGAGAACCAAGATATTTACATCAGTTGTAAATCCTACAATTTGACAATTCAATTATAGTCCCTCTATCCTTATTTGTGTGGCACAGTTTATAGTCTACCCCAAAAAGAATGCCATCTTTCTTTATTTAAAACCAACTTAAGTTTAAAATCCATGTTTTCCTCTTAATGAGATGATTTATTGTCACTCAAATGTCTTAAGATATTTTTAGACTGTAAGTTTCAATGTTCAATCTTTTGTTTCTTAAACTTCATGCACGGTTGACAATGCCACAGAAATTAGGCAAAAGGACTCTTCTAGAGTTTTATTGTGGTGTTGAAATATTGGGGTTGGATGTCTCTAAAAGTATTCTTTTTAATCTATTTTTTTTCTTTTCCTTTGGTCTACTTTGCTTTGCTGTACATATACTTTGACTACAGAGCTTTGTGATACATTTTCTGTAAAACTTTTAGGAAAACAGATATGCGGTTATGGATGTCTGCTTCCCCCATTCGGTAAGTATCTTCTAATGCCTTCTAGTTCTCTGACTGCAGTTATCTGATTCCATAGACAATTTGATCTAATAAAATTCCCTTCATTGATAAATGAGTTCTTACTTGTATATTGTCTTTCTAGCCTGTAGGTTTTATTCGTGAACAAAGTAATCTCCTTGCAAGACAGGTACTTCTGGTTCTTCATTTTGCTATCTACATTTGATCTTTTTTTGGGTCATATTGCTAAAAAAAGTAGCTTTTCTTTCTATTATATCATTTGGGTTCTGTATGACGTTGTGAAAGAATGTGCTTAGCTTAATGATCAGGCAGTACTATTGAGTAATGCAGAAGAGAGGCTAATTACATATCTTTATGAACATACATCATGCACATGGCTTGACATCACTGACATGGTCAATCAATATCTTCATTCTAATTTCTAGTTGATGAATATGCATGCAATGCATCCATTTGGAGACCAAAGGAGTTGGTTTCATCAATTTAATTTCGTCTCAATGGTCAAAAATTGTAAAGGCTGAATGATTTTTTTTAGATGATTGGCATGGTTCAGTGATTTAACTATAATTTCTGTCAGTCTGATTGAATTTGCGTTGAATGCTTTTAGAGCTAATGAACCTATTCCAGATATCCCTTGGTAAGAGGAGTGGAGTAGCATGCATTAAGTGTTGGTCATTTGAGAAGTATGACAAGTGAATAGTCTAAATAGAAATTTTATGTTGTTCGCGTCAGTAAACTGGAGAGAGAGGGTTGCTACACTAGAGCCGTGATGGTGATTCTCCCTGTAGGAATCATGTCTGGGTATATGACAATGCAAGATGCAGCTCGTTGAAGATGAAAACTCGATATTGAAAAGTGGCATCATATTTATAAGTTATGTGGAGATCAACAAAAACATGTTCTCATTTATGTAATTAGTCTCTTTCATGTTGGTAGTGTGGTTGACTGATCAAGAGATGCATATGCACCCTCTTTTGTTGGAAAGTCTTATCAATGACATTGTCTTACATGTTTTAGAGAATATGGTTGATGCTGGAGTACATGCTGATTGCTGAAGGGTGCAAAATGGAAAGTGACAAAATTTTTGCTTGGGGATAGTGGACTAATAGGAGTTTCAAATACAAATAATTGATATTGGATGGTGTTAATCTATTAGGATGGATATGGTACGAGGGTTCCTTTCAACTGTTGGTATTCTCATGTTGTTGGCAAGTATTATGCACTCCCCCATATATAATCACGGAGAAAGGTATCTTCACCAAATTAAAATCTCCACTGTGTGGAAAGAGACTATGATCATTAGTTACAACATCCAATGAGAGCTACAGTGCGATATTTCTCCAGTGTTCTTCACTCCTGTTTATTCTCACAGAATTCTTGAAGGCAAAAATATAAGCATACATGGCCTTAAACTAGTTGCATTTGTCTTTTAGCTTTCTGGTGCAACCTTACCTCTTTACATGATGAGGATGCAATGATTGATCTGATAAGGGGAATTGAACTCTGTAATTATCTTTTGAAGCACTGGTTCAATGCAGGTTGCATTTGTAAAAAATTTCTTATTGATTATCCAAAAAAAGAAAAAAAAGAAAGAGAGCTTCGTAGATGAAAGAGAGCTTCGTAGAACCTTGCATTTGCATCAGGTTTCACAATTGAAGCTGCATCTTGTTGCATTAATTGTCTGCTAACTAATACCATAAACTGGCAGCAAACTGATGCTGTTTTTTCTTTTATTCGAGTGCGCCAGGACTTTTATAATTTTATCATCTTTTCATCTAAATGTGTTGTTTTTCTTTGCTGTAGTTTCTTCGTACAAGGCGTCCATTTGTGGCTTACATAACTGATGGCCTAGGCAATGAGCTCTTTAGGGTAAGTAATCAAACAAGGTTTTGTATTGTTCATGGAGGTATTCAATTAGCTCTAATATCAGAATATAAGTATACCCAAAATTTGTAACTTATCTATCCATTCTGGTCTAATAAGGTTCGGAGGCCCTTTTGGTGGATCAACAGCTCAATTTATGCAGAGATAGATGGAAAAGTATGCATTTATGCAAGCCATTCCTGTGAATTGTCAATTTTTAGGTTATATGTTCCAGTAGTTTCATGCTCTTGTTGTAAATGTTTCCAGGAGGTTGGTGTTGTCCACAGAAGATGGCATCTCTGGAGGAGAATTTATGATCTGTACTTGGGGTAATCGTCTTTTGTAGTATTTCCACGTATGCATGTCATCGCAAATTTATCTTCTTATCCCTGAAGTCTCTTGTTTCGAGGGGTTGAATGGTTTGAAGATCCTATTAGGTGGAGACAGTAAAATAGATTTACTTAAGGAATTGTGGATTGGTTGAAGAAATTGCATGGTTCATTGGATTAGAGCTGACTTAAGTTGGATTAAGGTTTTTAACATTTAAAGTGAAGTTAATCGGGTTTGTAAAGCTTAACATGTTTTGATCCCACTTCTTAAAATTTGAAAGAGGAAAAGTTAAGTTTTAGCGGGTATGGGTTGTATGATAATATGAAGTTCTTTGAATTTATCACACCTCCTGGATTTTCTATAAAATGGAGAGACGGTCGACATGATGGGAACGTGCTTTACTGCTACCCAGTATCATTTTCTTCTAAAACTTTTCAAACTTACTAGGTAATAGGCAATTTATATTAATTAGACACCTATTTTAAATAAATATCATGCTTTTCATCTTGGGCTATTGCAAATCAATGTTCACTTTGCTTACAACAACAACAACATACCCAGTGGAACCCCACAAGTGGTGTCTGGGAGGGTAGAATGTACACAGACTTTACCACTACCTCATAGAAGTAGAGAGGTTGTTTCCTAGGAACCCTCCGATGTTCACTTTGCTTATATGAAATAAATTGTTAGTTTCTTTTGGGGTCCACCTTTTGCACTTCCTTCTAGATGAACCAAAAATAACCCTATTTATCCGTTCATCAATAACAACAATAACAACAACATACCCAGGGAAATCCCGCAAGTGGGGTCTTGGGAGGGTAGATTGTACGCAGTCCTTACCGCTACCTCATAGAAGTAGAGAGGATGGCAAAGTGGAGCCAAGAATGTACCATAGATCAGAGCTGGACATAAAAGGAATTATATAGAAGTAATAAAAAATTAATTGGTATTGTTAATGAAGCAGATAATACAACCCATGCCATTTGTATTTAGTAGTAATATCCATTCTTTACTTTGATTCAGAGATTTTTGTGAAGTAACAAGTTTAAGCTTACAATAGATCCAATGTTAATTCTTTTTTAGAGATTTATGTGTCAGGATAAAATATAGGCACTCCTTAGTGTTGGAGAACATAAATTATTGAATATTAGAAAGGAGTTAAAATGAAGCGAAATGGATAGTGAAGTTCTTGAATACATAATTCTAAGTTCCCCAAGGATTTTACTTAATTACTCTTTTTGTAGTCCACAATGTTATTGAATTCAAGTGTTACTCTATGATTTATTTAATCATGCAATAAAGGAGGATGAATTGACTATTTGATGGAACCTGCCCTTTCAGCAAAGATTTCAGATGATATCATCATCTCAATTGATGTAATAAAACTTTCTGACAAGGATGTGTCACTTGTTCATCAGTTGATGCACCTTTATAGACTTGGTGTAAAAGTGAGCCATAAACACTGAAATCTTGAATACTCTCTGCAGAAATGTAATAACTTGTGGTCGCTATAGCATCTAAGTATTTCCAAGTTAAGCGGCTGGAAACACTTCTGACTCTTGAATGCACCCACTTTGATCAGCTTTGTATCAGATAAATAATGTTGTTCAATGGACACTTTAGCTTATTTTATGACTTAGAACATGTTTACGTATGTTGTAGGAATAAGCAGTTTGCTGTTGTTGAAAATCCTGGCTTTTGGAATTGGACATTTACTTTGAAGGACATCGATGGGAAGGTGCTGGCTCAGATAGATCGTGATTGGAGGGGTTTTGGTTTTGAGGTGATTCTTCTTCTTCCTTTTTTTTTCCTTGTTGAGTTTTTACTGCTATTTATCTCAGGATACATGAATCAGAATGGTTTCACTGTTATGGGAAAAATACTTTTATCTCTTTGTCATGAAGTTGATTATGTCTACTTTCTAAGATAAATTATTTTGCCGCCTTTGGTCTGGTAAAATTATATTGCCTTCTTTGGTCGGTGGTACTTTACACTCAAAACTCTGCATTGCTAGCTGTTTCTTATGTCTCATTTCCCTCACGTTGTGGTATGATGGTTATAAGTATTATATGCATCTCTTGTGCTGCAATATCATATTTTTGTTCATTACTTTCTGTGGATAACTGCAAATATTTTTAAAAATGGGCTTCTACAGATTTGAAATGACGTGTAAGCTCATGGTGAACCGGAACACAATTTTATGAACATTTTTTGGTTCTGAAATAGTACCTCAGTTTCCTGCATTTTAATGACAAAGAACTAATGTTTGCTGTTTGTGTGACAGATATTCACTGATGCTGGCCAGTATGTGATTCGGTTTGGGAGTGCAGATTCTAGTATATGCCCTGTTCCAGGGGTAAAGCACCTCTTCTGAATCTAAAACCTTCACTTATTTTTCCCTTACTCATAAGCAGAAAACCTGCAATGACATTTAACCTTCACTTCTTTTTTCCAACTATTCATAAGCGATCCTCACCCACTGACCAACCAAAAAGAACAGGAACATAAAGAAAGTAAAGAAAAGAAAGAAATCCCCTATTTTGGTGATGTAATGGTGAGACTGCCGTGGAAAGACTCAAAACTGTTTATTGAACTTATCTTTGAATAGTTTATTGGTTGTTGTTACATTGAAAGTGTGTTGAGAACATCTTGAGACGAGCTAGAAATGCTAGATGGCATATATGGCAAGACTTTCATCAATTGTTTTGGAGTAATTCCCTTTTCTTTTTCAATGTAGATTGAAGAGTTGGAAGTAGCACGCCCATTAAGCCTATCAGAAAGAGCAGTAGCTGTCGCACTTGCTATATCTCTTGATAATGATTATTTCTCAAGACACGGAGGCTGGTAAGTAATTTGGTAATCAGTGAATGCTAGATGTGCATAACAAATGAATTGTTTTACCATTGTGAGGAGAACTGCACATATGCTGGCACTTGTACTCTTCTTTTTTGGGATGTCGACAGCTAAGGTAAAGTCAAATTTGATTTATCTCAGGGGAATACCATTATTTCTAGTCGGTGAATGAGATTAAATGTATGCTTCACCAGAAAATGTACAAAGCAACAAAAGGGAGCAATCAAGGCCCTGTTTACTCCAGATCTATACAGTATTCTTCAGTATGTTTTAGATCATCCTACTGCAAAAAAGGTTGCTAGTCGGTCAGGTATTCACTGGTTCCACTTTCAAGAATTTGTCACTGTAGTTTGTTGGCCTTCTAGGCTTTGGTACAAAGTTTATTCTACTGCTGCTGCTGATGTTAGGAGAAGTTTTCACGCTCGAGTGAGCTCTCATCCTTCAGCGTTTTGATGGGCACGTTATGTGATGTCGAGGCATTTTAGTTACAAGCTTCGACTTGCTGTTTCTGCCCTTGAACATTTAATCCTTTCTCTAGTGAGAATCGGCACAAAATGTTATGTTTATGTCAATATTGGTTTGAATGTATACTGGCAGAAAATTTTAGCCCTTCCCTGGACCAGTTGGAATGACACATTTTAAGGTACAGCATGTTGCATTTCTTATGAACTTAACTTTGTTACCTTTTCCTCCTGTGATATTTTAGTATGCCAATTGATGCTCCAATCAGCGAAAGAGTCGTAATTTGATTCACTCCCGTTTCACTCTTAAGTAAATAAAGCTCGTCCTGGGCCGAGTCTTTTTCCTGTTGTTTCTGTTTCCGCCACAAGAAAGGCACACGGAAGACGTATTCCCAGCTTGCGGAGGAGCTCAGTAGATACTCTTTGTTGATTCTTCTATACTTGATGAATCTTTTGCATTCTTATGAAGTTGCACTTGTTACAACAATAAAGCAGTGTCATTGACTCTTTGTTTTCAATCGAAAGCACTAAAGAGTTTTTCGTCTACGATCTACCTTTTCTTTTGTATGAATCAATATTGTTCTATTTCAAAGTTTTTTTTTTTTTTTGAGCAATATGATTTTCGTATTAATTTAATCAATTAAGAAATAATTATAATTAATTATTTATTTTGAGAATGTGATGGTAACCCAAAATGGGGGTGAATACAAAACTTATTAGATACAAGGGTGGAGCCAGATGAATTATCAGTGTGGATCGAATCTTCTTCGACAGAAATTTATATTTTATATTTAAGAATTTTTTTAATATATATAGGTATTGTTTTATTGACTTTTTTGTGTGTTTAATTTTTTTATTTTTTAAAATACTTGAATGAAATTTTGACTGTATCATTGATTAAAGAGATTGAATTACAATGTGCCTATCAATATTATTTACATAGTTTATTTTAATTGAAGGTCTATTAAAAACATCATGACCTTCACAAAATAGATGTAGTGTGACGTACACGTCATTCTTTCTAAATTTTACTTATAAAATTATAGTACACGAAAGAAATTAGAGTTCAATTTTTTTAAATTAATAATATAAAAAGAATTTTAAAAAAAATATACAATCAATTTTATGTATAATTTTAACTATGGATAACTTTTTATTAAATATGAATTGATAAATCAGGAGAAAAAATGGCATGATAAGATGTGACCGTACGCTCTGATTATATCCTTTTTAATTGGCATATTATACTTTTTAAAAATTAATTTAATTAATTTTTAAACTTAAATTAAATTATATTAATTTAATATTTTAAAATAAAATTTATAATATTTTTAAAAATTATTAAAAAAAGTATTACTAATAATAACCTTTTTCATATAGATC
>JAOTQJ010000072.1:1004094-1015525 GCA_025642045.1 Solanum sejunctum | reverse complement strand
TCCAATAAAATGCAATTAGGTGATGTTCAAGAGAATGTGTATTAATAAATTCCTCCTTGTCATCATTTTACTAGTTTGTTTAGAGACTAAAAAGGACAATTTTAACAAATGGTTTTGTATGTTTAAATTATTGTAATTGAAGAATGTTTTATAGAGATTCTAAAATAAAATATATATTGACAAAAGAAACAAAAAAATAAAAACAGAATTCATATAATGTCAGATTTTTCTGTTGTTAAACTGATGACAAAGATTTTCTCATTTCTTGTAAGATAATAGTTAGTTAATATCCTATTTTTCGATTTTTGTGATTTAAAGTAAATATATTCTAGTTAAATCTATAAATTTTTTAAATTTCATAATTGGCAAATAATTTTAAAATAATACTTCAATTTTTTTTCTAAATTCTTTTAATGAGAGTTATATTCACTCTAAATCGCAAAATTGGAAGATATATTTTTTTTCTTTCTTTATATAATCATGATGTTCATATTTGTTTGGTCGTCTTCTAATTTTTACCACCATAACTATTAAACTCAAATAATTTTATTCATCAAAATTTAAATAGATCGGAAATTCAATTTTGTTTTCTTAATTAGTCCATTTCATTCCTTTTACGTCACATACAAATTAGTTACTTGTCCAATTCAATCTTTTTTTTCCCTCTTATTTTACTAAGTTGCTAAATTAATCTAGTTTAGAGTAATCTCATCTAATTAATGATTGCAACGAATTAATGGTTTTGCTCTAACTTTATTTTTAACCATATACTTTATTTTTCATGATTGTGAAAGAAAATCATCCATTAATCTTGGATGGAACCAAAGATTCACTATTTCTTGGCTTTAGGGTGTGATGGAATAAAGTAAAATAACTTTTTAAATTATCTGCGCTTCTTTCAATTGTGAAGTAGCAGTTAGTCAATGCAACTTTCGATGCTCATCATGGATCATCCGGAAACAATCGCGCTATATTTTTAAACACAAAGATCAGACTGCGTACATCCGACCTCCCCTTATCTCGCAATGGGCGGGAGCCTTTGATACATTGGGGTAATGTTGTGGTGGTTGTATTGTGAAAGAAAACAAACTTTCATGTTGACCTACTTCATTAATTATGTGTCCTATTTAAATATGCAAACTTAAGTCTATTTGATTAATATAATAATTAATATTAATTGAAATATTTTTTTGTAATTGAAAGCAATTAAACTTTAAAATTTTATTTTTATCCTTGGTAAAAGTATTTGTAGTCACATAAATGGTAAAGAAATATTTCAACCCACAAATTTCAAAAGTTTCTTTTTTTATTCAAAATATTATATCAAGTTAAATAATATCACATAAATTGAGACCGAAATAGTAAGGAGTTTTTACATATAGCCACTCAAAAATATGTTAATTATATTTCGTAGCTATGGTTTGAATAATTATATATCGTAACTATAGTTGTAGCAGCGTTTGTATAATTAACACAATATTTTATACATTTATATAATTCGCTACACAATTTTAGTTTTTTGTATAGTATTTGTATATTTTACATCACAATTCATGCACAACATTTGTATAATTCATTATACAATTTGCAATGTCTGTATATTTTGCTATATAATTTGATTCGCGGTAATGTTTGTATAAATTGTGCAACTTATACAAAAATCATATAGTAATTACAACTAAATATTTATCGCAAATCATAATTAATTTAAATTATAATTATATTAGCTAATTAACTAGTATATATTTACTTATCCATGTAAGTTTGACGAAAAACTCTTAACTTTTCTCTTAACCAAAGTGGACAGCCCAATTTGCAACGGCCCTAACTTTGATCGGCCCACAGTGGGACGTGCACATCTGAGCCTGATAAGTTTTAGAAAAATTACGCGATATGATGAATATTTAAATTATATTTACGATAAATGATACATAGTTAGAATTTTAAAAAATTACGAACCATAAATTTACTTGCATATATGCCACATTTGGCAATTTTAAGATGTGTATTAGTAGTACAATCAACATATATTAATATACACAAAACATAACCAAATTCGTGAATTTATATTTTATGATTTCGAAAACGTCAAAAATAAATTTTGTTAATCATAACTCATGATAAAGCGATGATCATTGGTTATCAAGATTAGTCTGATGAACTCATCAAATTTACGACCCGCAAAATCTTTAATACATAAACATAACCAATAAAAATAACATAAAACACATCAAACTTATTATTATTATTATTCCAAAATACATATCAAAACAACATTATAATATTTTTTTTTGTCATTATAGTACTAAAGTGGCTTTCATCAAAACCTAATTACATATATATTAATTATTTATGCATTAACAGAAAACATAGGATTAACATCCACTAATTAATCTCCATGTTCCTGTAGCACATCAAAGGAAAATATGTTATTTACATGTAACATTATTCATTGTCACGATCCAAAATCGGTCATTTCTCACTGATACTTGGATCGGGTATCCCCACTGTAGAGCCTGTCATTAAATTAAGAAGAAAACATTGAAAGTTTTAGGTTAGTGAAAGACATATAATGTTAAAGTTGTTCAAAAAATATATACTAAAAATGTTATAGTGTGATTTAATTGAACCAATAACCTAAAGCAATATTTTGAATTCTATAGATTAATTATAAATGAAAAAAAGAAAAGTTATGTTTTCTCTATTTAAATTGAAAGGCTCCATTCAACTTACTGATATCACTAGATTATAACGATGTTTAAGTGAATGTCAACTATTTGTGTGACAAAAAGAAACTGATGAAGAAGGTCTTATGTTTAACTTAGGCCCCAAAAGCTAACTCAGGGGAAGGAAGATTGCCTAAACCTTATAAGGAGACCACCCATCCCATTAATCATCAATGTGGAACTTTGTGTCTCAACACCCCAGGTGAGACGGGCCCTATTATGCTTAGCATCTAGTGCGTGCATAATTTTTTGGGAACCCAACATTGGATGAGACGGACTCTGCTCTGATACCATGATGCAGAAGGTCTTACGCCTAACTCACACCCCAAAAAGCTAGCTCAAAGGGAGAAGCATTGCCTAAACCTTATAAGGAGACCATCCATCCTATTAACCACCAATATGAGACTTTATGTTTCAACAGAAACCTCACTTAATTATTAACTGTTAGTTTTTTTTCATTTTTTTTTGGGGGGGGGGGGTGAGGGGGGAGGGGGGGAGTACCAGTCATAAACAGTGGGAGCGTTAGGGTGAGAAGGTTTGTCAAAGACTTCAGCACCAAGGCTCTTGGTGGCGATGTTGCTCCCTGGATGGAAGACGCTCCTCCACACATTGTCTTTACGAGCAGCTGATGGCGAGTAAGTATTTGGAGTCCCCGGTGTCCTTGGGCTCCCCGAGCCTGAACCGGGCATAGACAGAGATCTTTGGAAGCTCTTGTTTGATCCTTCACCTCCATCCCCACCTACAAACCATAAGAGAAATAAATAACTAATAGAAATGATACAAGTTTATGTCTTATAATATAAAAATATTTTCAATCTTTATCTATGATAATATCAACATTCTGTCTACAACAACGCTACTAAGGAATTTAGATTGATGGCTCGAGTAAGTGTCATGATAATATTACACTAACTATAGAAAGAATTCAAGAAAAATTCTCAAAAAAAAAGAATAATGAAGACAAACGACACAAACTTATGTGTTTGTTTTTTTCGAAGCTTTTTTCTTTCTAACAAACACACCCTTAATACTACATTAATTTTGTTGAGATCTTCGTGATTTTTCTCATATATATATCAAACACATGTATTGATTAAAGACAGACAAGTATTTTATGATATTAATCTACACCAACACCATAATTACAAAACGAAAATATATCAATCCTTGAATTCATTATAAGACGAATCTAACGCTTTAGCTATAAATAATCAAAAACTCAACAACTTCTGATCATACCTTATATATTTATTAAAATTTTCATAAAAATCTATAAATATTTCATCGTAAACTCAATTCTCAATATAAAATTAAATTTCAAATCAATCTCCAACTCACTAATTCAAGATCTTAAATTTTATTCTTCGTACAAATGATAAACAACCTCACTTATCAAATAACAATAATAATATATCATTATTTAGCCATAGCATGGAGGGCTTTTCTCTATCATTTATGATATCAAACATCTAAGTAATTCTTCACAGACTTCACTCATAAAATAACATTGATATATTATATAATCATAAATAATAACAACAACAATATACTCAGTAATATTTCATAAGTGAGATCTGGGGAAGGAAGACTGTATGCAGATCTTACTGCTACTTCATAAAAATAGAGAGACTGTTTCAAAACTCATAAGTAGATATATAATCATAAACAAGTGTTCTAATTTAGTCCATAAATATAACTATAAAGAACAAAAACATCATATATTATAAAAATGATACCATGAGTTTGGATTAATGTAACAGAATTTCTCAATTTGCCAAGGTCTTTATCTGGTCCAGCCATAAAATCTTCCCAAACCTTTTCAATTAACACCATTTTCTTCTCTTTTTTTTTCTCTTCTCTTTAATTGTGGTAGAATGTTAAAATGGCTGTTTGCCTAAAATAGAATAAATAGAAGAGAGCTTTGGTATATGTGTAAATAAATATCTTCTAGTTTATGGATTCCCACTACTCTTTTATTTTTATCTTTTTTAAAATGACTTTTTTTTAATCTTCATTTGAAAATAATAATGGAGTTAGAATTTTTATAAAAATATGAAAATTAAATATATAATATACATTAAAGGACTTTAATATAATTACATATTGATACATAATAGATTATTTTAAATATATTTTTTAATTAAAAGAAGCTATTCAAAACTCGAGGTCCAATCCTAACTCGCCCTTAGATAAAGTAAATTTATGGAAAAATATCACCTTTTAATTATGAATTCTCTAAATCGAGAATCATATATATATATATATATATATATATATAATTACTAAAATAGTAAATGTTATATCAAAATTTATAAATTTAATATTAAAATTCATTAAATTTCTTTTTTTAAAAAAGCAGTAACAAAGCCATTTTTTAATTTTTAACTAATGTTTGATATTTATATTAATATAGTTGATTAATTCAAACTCATATAGAAGATTCGTTTTTTGAGAAACAATGTTTTCATCATAAAAATGTTCATATTTAGAATTTGAACTTAAAATTTTTAATTAAAAATATAATAATCCAATCATTTCATCCATCATAATTCACATTAATAACAAATCCAACTAAAAATCTGAGATTTCATAAAACAAAATATTTTACGAACACATTCACAAATATATATATATCTTTTTTTATATATTTAAAATTTGAATTCAATTTTTTTTAAATTATATATTTTAAATATATAATCAAATTAAATGCATAATAATTACCAGAGGTGTTGATAGAGAGGGCCTTTAGGAGTCTATTAGTAGGATGAGGCCCAGCCATAACATCATCCCAACCATCTAGAACCATTTTTTTTAGCTACAATATTTTTTAAACTTCTCTATTTATTTATTATTAATAACTAAATAATAATAACAAAATAATAAATGAGAAAAAATTGTCTTTTGAGTTAAATTTATAGAGCTTTAGTACTATTATCTCGCCTTATCTTTAGTTATTACGTGATGATATGAATTAGTTGAACGAGTGAATAGCAGATATTAATACAATTTTGTTATATCTAAATAAAAGAATATGATTTTTACTTAACATATAAAAATTTAGAGAAAACAATGTTTTTAATCCCTTAATAATTCATAATTTCTTATTTGAATGTAATATACAACAACAATATTACCCCAATGCCTCAAAGGCTCTCGCCCATTGCGGGATAAAGGGGGTCGGATGTATGCAGTCTGACCCCTATGTTTAAAAACATAACGCGATTGTTTTCGGATGACTCATGATGAACGTCGAAAATTGCATTGACTAACTGATACTTCACAGTTGAAAGAAATGCAGATAATTTAAAGAGTTATTTTATTTTATTTTATCATACCCCAGAGCCATTTTAATGTAATATACAATTTAATTATAATGAAAATTATATTAATAATTAATAAATTTTTTTAAAAAAAGTGTAAAAAAATTATTGGATTTGGATAAGGATGAAAATGGGACCCCATAAGTTATGGGTTAATAAACAAGTGTCAATTGTCAGATTATAATATTGTCCTATTCTTTAGATTTATATTTTACAATAATGGAACACTTGGCTATATTAAGGATTTTCTTGGGATTTTCTCAGGAAACAGCCGCTTTATGATTCTGAACATAGGGGTTAGACTGTGTATATCTGATCCCTCTTATTCCACAATGAGCGAAAGCCTTTTGAGGTACTGAAATATGTTATTGTTATTGTTATTTCTTGGGATTTTCTCAAAATTTATTTGTATCGAGTGTTTATAAGGTGATTATTGAGTCACAAAATATATTTTTCAAAATAGATTTGAAAAAAATTACAAGAACAAGGAGTAATAAACACAGTATGTATGTGTACATATATTTTCACTATTCGGTTTATGACATAATGAATTGAATTGATTTAATATAAATATTTTATATAAGATAAATGTTTAATTTTTTTTATATTTATCTTTTTATTTATTGAGATTTTATATTTTCTAAAGAATAAATTATACTATTTATAAAGTTATATATATAATTTTATGAAGAGCAATAGTAAAAATTATAATGTAAATTATATCCTTAAATTTTTCTTTTTATATTATCTCACAAATTTAGTTAATATAAAATTAAAAAAAATAGATTGGAACTAGATGGTTTGAGCATGTGTAGATAAAAAATGTTGACGCTTTTGTTAGAAAGTCCAAGAGATTGAATTTAGGGGTTATAGGATGGGTAGAGGTAAACCAAAAACGTATTGAAGAGAGACAATTAAACAGGATATGACGCAACTTCATATCACCTATGAAATGACCTTAAGAGTGAAGATTACATATTAAGGTAGAAGATTAGTGAGTTAGTAAAGAGAATGATATCGTGCCTAGTGATATCGTAGGATTAATTAGATCTTTGTATATGATATTGTTATTGGGCATCATTTATATTGCTAACTTTATTGTATTTATGAGTTTTCAAGATTTCCACTACAATTGTTTTTATCTAGTTTTCAACCTTTGAGATTGATATATTTGAATTAAAGGTCTTTCAAAAACTTTTCCTATCTCAATGAATTAGTGGTAAGATCTACATATATTTTACCCTTCCCAAATTTCACTTGTGAGATTTCATCTGATATATTGTTACATTAGAACCAACTATGTCATTTCTCTTCTTTTTTGTTAAACCTTACTATTTCATTTATCTCAATTCAAATAACACGTTTATTATTAAATTCATCTAAAATAAAATAAATTAAACAGTGTCACATTAATTAATACAAAAAGAGTATTATCACAAAAATAGAGCATCGTCACCCTTTGATTTGAATTGATATTGATAAATTTGAACTTTTTGTCACATGAATAAAGGTTAATATTGTCCTTTTCCAGGCTTGGTGTGCTGGAAGAAATGGATTAAACTACACCTAGATTTTATTCCTAATTTTATGTAAGATTAAATTTACATCTTGCTGAATCCAACCCAATCAAGCTTATAAGGTCATAACAAATATTAATTGTTTAAATTGATAATGGAATTTCATGCATAAAATTAAAGATATCAACACAGTGACCATATTCTGCAACCATCTTGCTCGGATCCTTCAAAAATCTCATCGAATTTACCCGAAAAAAATGATGCTGGTTGTGTCATTAAGATCCTCCAAAAAAGAGTTGTTGGTTGTATTGTGTCAAATTCACCAAAGATGCCACTGATTCTTTGCCAAGTCCACCAAAAGCCGAGAGCGTTGGAGGATCCGACAAGAACACAGCTGCATTTGGATCTGCATTTGGAAGATCCGAGCAACATAACTTAGTGATACCGTCGTGTGTAAAAGGCCTTTTGAGTCCAGAATTATGGAATTTACTTTAATACTGTGCAGCTAATGACAGCTAAAAAAGGATGTATAATAGCAAGGAAACATGTATAACAAAATGATTAGATCTCCAAAGACAAATCAAGAAGTTTACAACACCAATATACACAGTGTAGTCTCACAAAATAGAATTCAAGACGGGTAGAGTATATGCAGAACTTATGCTTACCTCAAAGACAGAGAATTTGCTTCTGATAGACAAATCAAGAAGCTTATTCCCTTATAGTATGACACAACCTTAAAAACAGATTTCCTATTGAAAGCTGTGATAACAAATGGACCAAAACACATATCTTAGCAACGGGTATGCCCCAAAACTGAGAGAGAATTCATTTTTTTACTCAATGGTCATTGTGGTCTTGTTACGGGGATGTGTTCTTCCATGGTCGCATTCCTGGATTGACTCATTCGGTGTTGTTTCATGGATGCGTTGTTCTTGAGTCATTCTGGTCTTCTCTATCAACTCTTCAGAAAACCGCATTTTTCATATTTGCCCACTCAGAGCTATAGCACATAGTATTTGCTAACCCATGAAATGGTTACCGCATCTGCTATAATATCAACAACAACAAAATTCAGGTGCACATACAGTAAAAGCACTACCTAGAGTAACATGCACTAAGAACCTTCAAAGTCATCCGCATAAAAAGATACGAAACCCCACAAAGTAGTAACATCATCATACCTAGTGTAGTCCTGCAAAGTAGTACCAAAAGTCCAAACACCATAATCCATAGTATGCCACAATTTCACCATTTTTCGGATACCTCACATACTACAATTAGTGTTAAGAGTAATACACGCATATTACTCACATGTTATTTGCAGAGGCAACAGACTGCAAGATTTTAAGCGGATAGTATTATTGTTAACTATACACAGAATCTTCA
Source organism: Solanum sejunctum (assembly GCA_025642045.1). Lineage (NCBI taxonomy): Eukaryota > Viridiplantae > Streptophyta > Magnoliopsida > Solanales > Solanaceae > Solanum > Solanum sejunctum. Next base: position 1,006,573 of record JAOTQJ010000072.1, on the reverse strand, counting down.
AGGTAATGAGTTGGAAATCAGAAAGGATCTTTAAGACGAACAAAATCATAATGCAAATTTAGAAGTCATTGTTGCCTCGTGAACATAAACAGTCATGTTCTTGCAACTCATCTGTAAAATTTCCCATGAACAGTCATAGAGCCCATCCCAAAGGGAATTTATGAACTCCTTCCACATAAACAGCTCCTCTCATTTGCACTTAAGGAGCACTGATTGGCTCAAGGCCTATTTCTTTTTTTTTTCTTTGATATGTTTTGCTCAACTCCAGTTAAGAAAAATGCAACTTGTTTTTGCTTTGCTTTATTAAAACATTGAGAAGAAAAATGTGAAGGAGAACAATCAAAATAACGGAGCTCTTTAGCTTTGCCTTCTAAAAAAGATTGGATTAAACTTCATTCAACTGCAGCAGGCAGCTCCAAGAATAGTTTGAGAGTATCGAAATAATGAAAGCATGGTTGGTAGGTCATGCATGAAACGTAAGTGATATGGTGACTAATGTAAGCCTAAGGAACAAGGGAAGTTGAAAAGTACAAAAGGGGCCAAAAATCCAAACAAAATAACACAAGGCCTAACTTCAAACGTTCATCTCTCCCAACTTACAATGATTTAGACTTTGGATAAGGAGTCAAATTAAAGCACTCTAAGTCTAGTTTCCAGAGCATCAAATTGCTGGTCATTTGGTCATCCTACTAAAGTTATGAACATTTTACTAAAGGTTGTTTGTAAGAGTCTTCCATGTGTGTGGACAGAGCAAGGGATGCGTCCAGAAACAGCACAGCGGGATTTAGTGCGCATGGGCAAGCCCAGGCCCCTGCCTATGCATGTCCACCAGATCCAGGACTATAAAACAGCCTAGGGTCGAGGAGAGAGGGTTATGAACACATTTTTATGGATGTGATTTCTCTCCCACCGAATTCAACCAAGGCATCGTTTCAACTCAACTAAGGTGATATTTTGGGGTATTTTGAGTTAATTACGACTCACTACTACTACTACAACAACAAAAAAAGCCAGTGTAATCCTATGAATGAGGTCTAGGGAGGGTAATGTACATAGACTTTACCCGTTTATCACAACTCACAAACTCAGTCTTAACATAATCAGCCTTGTAACCCATAGATTTTCTTACAGAAAAAGAGGCCCTTATCACTGGAAACGAATACACTGAAAGATTAAATTGCACTCATGCCTCTCCCACATCGAGCTGAAAAACCCCTATCCTCCTCACAGAACAATTCTGATTAATCTTCAAATAGATCAAGAACAGCCCCAAAATTTGAGGGTTAACAGTATTTATGCAAGTAATTCCACCACTTCCAATTCATCCAAAAAAATATGTGAGGGTTAACAGTATTTATGAGAGATTCTCTATCAAAATAAAAAAGAGAATCTATGACATATGTTTTCTAGAAAAAAAGAAAAGAAATAGGGGGTAGGGAAATAGGGGAGGGGATTACAACGTTGGGACTCGAACTCTCATCAATAAGGTGAAAGTTCACGCAGTTAACCAACTAAATTACTAAGATTTCCCTGTATTTATGAGATATATTGAAGGTTGGAAGTAGAGAACTCGTGAACCCTAATTAGCCATTAATGGTGGTAGTAGTTGTTGACTTTGTGATGATAATGTAGATTCCAAGTGTTTGAGACTATTACTTGACTGAGAAGCTAGCTTTGCTTGAAAGGACGACCTTGAGGTGAGTTACAACATGTATTTACCAAGGATCTTTTCTCATAAATAGCATACACTCAAGGTGCTTGTTAAATGTACTAAATGTTAATGTGTATTTGATTGGATGTATTAAATGTTATGTGTGTTCGATTAGCATGCATTATCCATAAAAATTTTAAGCCAAAGTTTACATGCTTAAGTAATGAAAAAAGAAGTGTTTTAATGGTCTATTAAAAAACATGTTTAATGTTTTCCAATTGTTATGAAGGCACACAAGTCCTGACGTTTGTTTCATCCTTCATATGAAAAGTTCAAAGACTGTATTATGATTAAAAGTGAAGAATTCTATAATGAGCTTTTCATGATGCAATCTGCAATGAGCCTTTATGGCTACCACGGCCAGGCTGCCCTCACTGCAGCAATCACCGCCATATCCCACCAACCTCCAGTCTGCCCCCAGTTCCATAATCGCAAAAAAAAATTTAACCCAGAACCATTGCATCTTCGCCACCGTCTTTAGTCACCATGCATCACTCTTCTCTACCTCAAATTCTTTTTGTTTTTTTGAACTTGGTAACTTTCTATTATATCACAAAATAGTACATGGGTTATACTAAAACCTTATGTACAAGTACACTCCTGATTTCACCTCTCTGTCTAAATTGAGTCTAGCACATCAATAATAGAGACAGTGTCATTTGAGTACAACTGATTACACCAAAAAACTAAAAGTATCATGCAGTTTAGCATGACTTTCAGCACATTGTTCTCTGTGCTCTCAAAACATCCTGAGTTCCTCTCTTTCCA
>JAOTQJ010000072.1:990949-1003994 GCA_025642045.1 Solanum sejunctum | reverse complement strand
AGTATCATGCAGTTTAGCATGACTTTCAGCACATTGTTCTCTGTGCTCTCAAAACATCCTGAGTTCCTCTCTTTCCAGATAGCCCCCGATCTCTATCTACCTCTGTCCTTAGCATGTACTCCTGCTTCCTCCCAAAGACTCCGCCACATTCTTGGCATAATCCAAGGATGCCTTTGAGGCTTAGGAATATTCTCCACAGATGATGGGCGTACTTGCAATGTAAAAACAAATGGTTAACAGTTTCAGAAGTTTCACCACATAGGTAACACCTGGAACACAAGGTAATCCCCCTCTTGGTAACATTTTCCTGTGTAAGGACTGCTTCCTTAGACATAAGCCAATCCCCCTCATCGTAACATTGTCCTGTGTAAGGACTGCTTCCTTCGCCATAAGCCAAACAAAACAGGGGACTTTGTAAGGAAATCTGTTTTTCCATATTTTCTTCCAAGGCATCTCGAGCACTGTTGATCTGTCTGATCCATCAACCTATAGGTTTTGTTGACTTTGCAAAATCCGTTGTCATCTCCTCTCCACATAATCTATCCTCACCTGTCTGTAGTCCAGTGAAGTTGTCCATGTTCAAAAATTCAGCAACTCTCCCTATTTCCTAATCATTAAGCTGCCTTCTAAAAGTGAAATTTCATCCTCGTGGTGACCATAAATATGCTACAGTGTAAGATGCACGGACCCTTCACTTTCGATGCCGCACCCATGTCAGATTCTCCAAGAATACACTATTTTTGGAGGATCTGACATGCACCTATTGACTTTAAGAGTCCGAGCAACATAGGCTATAGCACTTTGTTGAAACGTACTTAGGTTGTAGATGTCTCGAAAGAGATCTTCCATGTTACCTTTCTCATGCCAAATGTCCTTCCAGAATCTAGTCTTGCTCCCATCCATTACTTCTGACTTTGAGTTACTTCTTACTTCTTTCCACAAGCTTCTGATGGACCTCCAAAGGCTAACCCCATAAGAAGTTGTCTTCTTTACTTATCCAGTTGTCCTCTTCATCATATTTAGCTCCAATTACTTGCCTCCATAGCATCAGGTGGTTGTTTGCATACTTCCACAACCACTTCATACTAAGAGCCTTGCTTTGCAATTTCAGATTCCTTATTACCAGCCCTCCATTTTTCTTGCTTGTCCTGACTTTCCCTCATTTAACCAAACGGAAGCTTTTCTTCTCTTTGTTGCCCTACCACAAAAAATTCCCCATGATACTATCCAACCTCTTAATGATCCCTGTTGGGACAGGAAACAGAGACATCATACAGGTTGGCAAAGTATCAAGTACTGAGTTAACAAGGGTCATTCTACCCCAATTTGATAAGTATTGAGACTTCCACTTGGCCAATTTTTTCTCACACTTCTCAATCACACTATTCCATATGTCTACGCAGATGGATTTGGCCCCCAAAGGCATTTCCAAGTATGTAGTATGCAGAGCTCCTATTTCACCACCTAGAACTGATGCTAAACAACTCATTTTGTTTACTTCATTAATAGGATACATCACACTCTTCCTCCAATTGATATGCAAACCAGAAATACCTTCAAATAAGACCCGAATCACTCTTAGATACTTCAGCTGTTCTTCCTCAGCATCATAAAAATCAGAGACCATCTGCATATTGCAAGTGTGTCACTTCTAATCTCTCAGCACCTTCTCTGGCCACTTCAAAACCCCTTAACCACCCTCTCAAGTTCACAGTTTCAATCATTGTGTTTAAACCATCCATAGTGATCAAGAACAAGAAAGGTGACAAGGGACACCTTGTCTGAGGCCTCTTTGGGTTTGAAAGAACCCTGCAGATTACCATTGATGAGTATTGAGAATTTAACAGTTGATATGCAAAAGTTTAAAGACAGAGCATTTGACCATATAGAAGAGATGAGTAAAACAGATGAAGAAGCAGAAGATTCACGAGTTTAAAGAATAGAACATAGGTGATGTGGAAACAGATAAAAGAGAACAACACAATGACATAAAAGAACAGAGGAATGAGGAATAGGAGCACCAAACCAGGAGACAGACTAAAGAAGCTGCAGAGACACTGAAAGCAGAAGTAGACTGAGTCCTTCTAGGATACAATGAGCACTTTGCAGGCAGCAGTGTTTCCAATTTACATCAACTAACACAAAGAGTACTTCTCATTTTCAACCTGCTACTGAAACTGTTAAGAGAACACGCACCGAAGTCAGTAATATCAAAATAATTATTAACAGGAAAATCGCTTCTTTTAGTTTCTAGCTCAGCGCCCAAGAGGGTCACTTACATTTAAGTTGCATCTCCTTGTTACAGTTAGCTTTAAACCTAAGCACAAAACACAGTTAAATCATGGCTTTAACAAAGAAAAGCACACAATAGATTAACATTTTGAAATACATAAAGTGCAGCAAACGCATGATAGACACAAAAACAGTTATATGACAAGATGTTATCAATACGAGGAACTAAACATGATATCAGAAAACATGAATAAAAATGTCGTAAATAGGCGAATGGGGAAAACATGGTGAGGCTTACATTATCAAATGTTTACAGAATCCCATGGCCGGCCCGAGGAGAAGTAGAGGTAGGCTGAAGAAGCATTGGAAGAGGTGATTAGACAAGACATGGCACACCTGCAGCTTAACAAGGACATGACCCTAAACTGGAAGCTATGGAGGTCGAGAATTAGGGTAGAAGGTTAGTAGGTAGTCGAGTGCCGTCTAATTTGCATCGTACTATTTGCTGTCGCATTGTTCTTTTCTTCATTAATTTCATCATGACTTCTTTGTAATGTATTCCCTTTTCATACATGCTTTGAAATGCTTTACTTGAGTAGAGGGTCCATCAGAAACAACCTCTCTATCTTTACACGGTAGGGCAAAAGGTATGTGTACAGTCATATACACACACCTCCATTTGTGAGATTACACTAGGTATGTTGCTATTTCATGCCAAAAGGAAACTATTTTTTATCAAGTAACAAGATTTTATAAACAAAGGGCAGAGCATACAAAGGGCATAAAACACCCGCATACAAGGAGTATACCCAATCTTCTATAGCTATAAGGACCCCTCTCTCTCTCTCTCTTTTTTTTTTTGAATGAAGGTAAAAATTGTATTTTATAAAAGAAAAACCTCAGACACATCAAAAAAAGTGCCAAGTTTAGATCTTTACAAAAACAATCAAAGGTACCAAAGACCACTGTCCAAGAACCTATGTTCTTATACATTGCCAATAAAATCAACTAAGAACCTATATTCTTATACATTGCCAATAAAATCAACTAAGCCACCTACTTGCCCCCATATACTTTATTTACACCAAAAAAATGAACAGACTCTTAAGACAGTTTATTCTAATTTTATGGCTAGAACTGCTACTACTTTCAAAAGATCTAGAATTCCTTTCTTTTCACACACTCCACCAGATGCGAGCAAGGATGATGTTCCACCAATCCTCCTTCCCCTCCTCTGTATCCCACACTCCACCAGCTGCTAGCTAGCCCTCGAGTAGAGCTACGTATACCCATTTTATCCCCAAAATACTAAAGAACATGTGCCACAGATTTATAGCTGTCTTGCAGTGTAAAAAGAGGTGTTCATTGCTCTCAACCTCCTGGTCACATGAAAGACATCTTGAACAAATCTAAAAACCTCTCCTGTGCCAGTTGACTTGAGTTATGCATGCTTCCCTAATCACCAAACAAACAAAACTAAGACACCTTCATTGGAATTTCTACTTTCCAAGCTGGTTTCCAAGGCCAATTAACCTTAATAGGGCCTTTCTGATTCAGGTTCCAGGAAACAGATTTTACTGAAAAAATCCCTTTGTTCTTCATTTTCCATCTTAAGTCTATCCTGATAAAACTTGCTCTTTATTTTTCCAATACCATCTCCCTTTCAAGATCTGTTCAGCACTAATTTTAGATGCAAATTCGAAAAGGGATCTAACATTACCCATCTCATAAATATAAATTCCATGTATTGGTTCAAACTGAGCAATACCAAAACAAAATACTTGGGGTACAAATTCAGTGTTGCGAAAGATGAAGCAGACATTGATGTGAGGCTTGCCACTCAACCTATCCCCAAAAACTTTATGTACCTTGGGTCCATTATCCAAAATAGTGGAGATATCGATGATGATGTCACACATCGTATTAGGGCAGCATGGACAAAATGGAGGCTTGCCTCTGGAATATTGTGTGACAAGAAAATACCACTTAAACTCAAAGGTAAGTTTTACAGAATGGTGGTTAGACCGTCTTTGTTGTATGGGGTGGAATGTTGGCCAATCAAAAACGCACATGTTTAAAAGATGCAGGTCGTAGAGATGAGGATGTTGAAATGGATGTGTGGTCACATCAGAAGTGATAAAATTAGGAATGATACCATTCGGGAGAAGCTAGAGGTGGCCATGAGGGAAGCGAGACTGCGATGATTTGGACATGTCCAGAGAAGGAGCATCCATGCTCCTATTAGAAGGTACGAGAGATTGGATTTGGGGGTTACACAGAGGAGTAGAGATAGACCGAAGAAGTATTGGGGGGAGGTGGTCAGACAAGATATGGCGAAACTTGATCTTACCGAGGACATGACCTTAGATAGAAAGGAGTGGAGATCGCGAATTAGAGTAGCAAGCTAATAGGTTAGTAGGGTTAGGTGGATGTCTGGCATTGGGTTATAGAAGGATAGTAGGATTAGTCATGGTTTTATATCCTGTGTTATCATTATATATCAAATATATGTTGATTTTATTGTATTTATCCACTATCATGTGTTTTTCGTTGTTAGTCGTTCTTTCTGTTCCCTTTTTCTTTTCCTTTCCCCTTTTTCCGTATCTAGTTTATTTTGCTAATGTGTTTTCCAGACGAGGGTTCCCAGGAAACAACCTCTCTACCTTGTGAGATAGTGGTAAGGTCTGCGTACATTCTACCTTCCCCAGACCTCACGTGTGGGATTCCACTGGGTATGTTGTTATTGTTGTATTGGACTCCAAATTGAACTAGCCCATCTTCTAGTGTCAGCAAATGCCGCAGCTTCAGATTTATTTCCTGTTCCTACAAAAAAACCAACCAGACATCTATTCAGCACTTCCTTCTGCAGTGAATCCAGACATTCTTTGACGTGAATAACATTTGCCTCAGGTGAAAGCTGTTCATCGACCACGTCTTTATTGGACCATCTAGAGTTTCTGAGTGCATCTGCATAGGGAAGCTCTTTATCTGCCAATCTGGATTCTCCTTCATTAACTTGGTCACTAGAACAGTTAATGAACCTACCAATCTCGTCGGCTATTAAATTCCATCCAGCATTGAAAGTAGTTTCTGGAATAATTAGAACAGTCCTCCTCCTTCCCCATATACTGATAATGATATAATGGCCAAAGCTATTAAAGTGCCTTGCACAAAAGGTTTCAGAGAAAGAGTCTTTTTTTCCACCTTCTAACAACATTCCCTCTAAACTTAGATGCCTCTCTCAGAATCTGAACAATCCATTCCAGGGTCTTCCTATTCAGAGATATCTTTCTAATGAAAATCCTACCTCTGTCAGAGCACTCAAACCAAGAATCTATAGTGTTAGTGGATCTCACAATGTCATAAAACTTGAAGCCAACCGAAAAATAAATGCAACTATCCATATGAACAGAACTTGACAGACTAAAGAGGATTTGATTTTCCAGGGATCAGGAGGACTACCGGAGTCCAGACCCTAATTCAAAAGTACCCTTAAGTACATTACCTCATTACTGGTGCCTGGGGAGCATTCTCCTACCTTTGCTCTTTAAAAGGCTATTTCTTAGATGTATGCTATCAAAAATTCTCCAGTTTCTCTGCCCATATAGTCCACACAATAGCTAATGGAGCAACAACCCGCGCCCGGTATCTCTTCCGCCCTGTGAAGGTCCATCTAAAAGTAAAAGGGGATTGTAGTATAAAAAATCCAGGATTACACGGGGAGTTTATTGGACTAGGAATTAGAAGGAATCTACAGGACTGGCAGGTTATTACGTCAATGTTGGCTTCATAGTTTCTATTTATAATCCTGCTCCACTCTTGAGTTCTCATCAAGTGGTTGAATATCTCAGTCATATTACGTTGGTGATTGTTTAAACTAATGTGTTCCATTGTAGAATCAACTACAACATTTTTTTAAGTCAAATAATAAAAAAAAAACTTAGACAAACAACATAAAATACCTACATACAAGACGTATACCAAAAGACAAAAATCTTACAAAAAGTATTGAGTTTATAGGAGCAACACCTGATCTTCTATGCCTAATGCAGCCTCATGGGTGCACCAAAAAGAAATCAAGGACACAAAGCTATTCTTTAGGCGTAAATAGTCCTTTGCTATACTGTTAAAGCTCTTATATTGTGCTCTCCAAATAGTCCAGATAAGTTCTAGTGGAGCCACATCCCACACCACATGTCTTCTATTCCACCCCGGAAAGGTCCAGCCAAACACTACTACTTTGACCATGCCTGGCATCATCCATCAAAGACCAAAACAATGTTGTACAACATTTAGTGGTTCAGATCTTCAAAGAGTTGCAAAAGCAACAATATTTTATGTTGTTTTCAAATCATCATACGAGAAAGATATAGATCATCTGGATAATTTTTGGCTTTATCTAATAGTTGAAACATAAAATAAAGACAATCTTGTCTTTAAGAAGTGATTCTCTCTCGTCTTTTAGTGAGAGATTAACATTTTATTTATTGGTGTTTTTATCTTCCTTGTTATATATAGGATTTTGCTTTATTTTAGGAATTCCAAATTCAGAGTTCCTACTTTATAGATAGGATTGTTACAAATATTGTTTGCTACTATGTTGCTAGACTCTTCAAAAATGTCAACGAGCGTGTGTTGGATCCTCCAAAATAGTGTATTTTTGAAGGATCCAACACGGGTGCGGCAACATTTTTGGAGAGTCCAAGTAACTTAGGTTTGCTATACACTTAATTTGATTAATAATGTTTGATAAATTGATATCGCTACATTTCTTTGTTATTCATTTTCTCAATATTTCTTTCTCCAATGGCTTTCATTGTCTATTTCTCCAGTACTTCCTTTCTTCTTTCTCTTTTTGGCACTACATCATAGATAACTTCCAAATTCATAAGTCAATGCCTAAGCATATGACTATGGTCTCAACAGATTCCTCACTCAGCAATGTAGGAACGCCTGGCGAAATGTTATAAGATTCATCAACTTGTGTACACATAGTTATGCATACAAAACAAAAAGACAAAAAGACAAAATGTCAAAAGCACTTTATACTCAATATCAAAATGGGTGTTAACAAAGGGTCAGTTGAGGAGCATTTAAGCCTTGAAGTTCAGCATCATTTTTGCTTTGCACTTAAAGCTCCAACAAGGCACTACAGAGGGAATTTTTTGCTTTTAGCCTTTAATAACATTAACATACAGAAAGTGTCAAACCCTTCCCACTACAATATGTACAAATGCACCTCAATCCCAAATAAGTTGGGGCCGGCTGTATGAATCCTCAGTGATCATGTTTCTCCAATTAAACTCATCTCAAACCAAAATTATATGCAAACACAAAGAAAAAGTACTATAAGTTCTCTACATTTTCATTTCTGATAAAAGAGCATTTAATAAACAAAGAAAGAACAAAGATTGTGCAGTGATTACATCAGGATCCTTGCAAGTTTTCTTGAAATTTCCATATCCAGGAACCTTCCAAAAACTCAGTTCTTACCTAATCTAACCTGAGAAGTCACTGAAAAAATCTAAAAATCTATCAATATTACATTTTCATAATTTATGTACAATCAAAGTCAAATAACCTTTTCATTGGCCCAAGTCCCAATTAGAGAAGGACTATTTGAATATTGATTAGCGCCATAGGCAGAAGGTAATTTTTTTAAATACATATTTTAGTGTATTTTCTTAGGTAAGTTTTTTTAATACATATTTTAGTGTATTTTCTTAGGTTGAAACCATCTCGAAGTAAAAGCCATAAGCCAATGGAATAGACCAAGACACTCTTGTGTGAAAGAAGAATGAAACAAAAATTATTGAAACCTATGAGACCAGAGAACAAGAGAAAAGGAGCAGATATATTGATGACTTGATAATTTGATCAATAAATGACACCTATTTGTAGGTGCCAAACCTTAAACAATTTAACATTCTAAACTAACAACACTCAACACTCTAACAACCTGAACCATAAAAACCTATTTAGGAACTGCCATTGCTATAACTCCAATGAGAAGCTACAATATGATAGTTGACTTCAGTTGTGGACACGAGCTATAAATCGATAAGCACAACAGAAAAATTCATTCAACCCATAAAGGTAGCAGAAAAGTTCCCATCCAAACAGACAAAATCCATACACAAAATAAATGGTTTCCAATTCTTCATTCTAACCCCTAGAAGTATCAAATTAGGCTCACAAAATTGTGTTTCACCAATTCGCTATTGTTGGCAACATGCTTAGCATAACTGATTTAATAGATTCAAGATTTCCCATATATATCCAAGCACCCCTTGTGCTGACCAAAGCTCATTTAATATTATCAGGATTTTCCATATTTTTCCACGTATGCCTGCAAACGCAAATTACTTGTCAAATCAGGGATGAACAGACTTCACATGGACTGTACTCTTTAAAGCTTAGGTATGATTTTCAAAGCATGACTCACCTCAATGAGCTTAGCAAGTTTTGGCCGAGATAAATCAAGATACTGTGTGATTGATTCAGCCGTACTAGGAATCTGATTAGGATGGAAAGAGTTGACAACTTTATCAATTGTCTTCTTGACTATCATCTTGTAAGCATCCTTACTCATGAGACCTTCACTCCAAGTTGGCCTTAATAGTTCTTTGACAAATTCCACAAGAGCAGCATGAAAATGCTTCAAAACTCTAGACTCTTTGTTCACAGATCTTTCCGTCTTCCAGTCAATATCAATTTCAGTTCCATGTCTGAGCCTCTTAGATTCAGATTGCGCCTTTTTTTGGGTCCTGCTGCGTGGTAGTTCAGTAGATAATTGTTTATCTGCTTTTGTAGCACCTCTGAGGTTAGCAGATCTTGAATACTTCTCTTCTTTTGAAGAGGTATTGTTTTCCTGATGAGCAACTGCTGTATCTGCTGTATCCGTTTCATTAGTAGACAATTCTTTCTCGGACAAATTGTCAGGCAATATATCCCTATGGTAGATATTACCAGAAATTGGAAATTTATTGGAGCTCTGTTCTGGACACAAGGTCCCTGTTGAAAGTGGATCAGCATTTGCCTGCATATGCTTGGTTACTACAGGCCCTCCTTTTGCAGAGGAAGACAATTTCGAGGGCCCATCTCCTACATTACTTTGATCAATACTATCACGAATAGGATCATATAGACTTTCAGGACATCCAATCATTTGACTAAGCAAGAATGATGGTCGAAAAGGAACAGATGGCTCCCAATTATCAAAAGATGCCATAGTTCTATAATCAGATGAGTATCGTGTGTCCCGTGATAAATCAATCCGAGAAAGTTCAGTTTTGGAACTAGGAAATGCTGAAGATTTGTAATGCAAAGAGGTGGATCTAGAAGAAGAATACTCTTGGCTACAATCCAAAAGCTTCTGATCATCACGGGCATCTACATTCCGCGAAGAAGAACAATGATGAGACAACCCATCTACAGAGTCATTAAAGGCTCGCAAACCATAATTTTCAAACACAGACCGGTTCCTCTTATGATTCATATCGTCCAAACCTGAGGTGTAAGGGGAAACTACAGTATTTCGGTAATTGGCAGACAACAGGACTGAGTTAAGCTTTCCATCATGGAGGATATTCTTATGTAAGGAGCCATCTCTGAGCAATGGTGAAGAAGAGGTGCTATAACCAGCCAAGTATGGTTTACACCCAGGACTCTCTCTTCTGACGTCTGGGGTAGACGAAGGTCCATCCGTATGCATATGCAATTCCTTGTCACCTCTCCATTTCAGATATTCTCCGGATTGAACTGCTGATTGTACTGAATCAGAAGAAGCATCCAGCACTGATCTTTTGCCACTCTCTTCCAAACCTATAGGGAATAAGGAACTCATCCCAATAAGTTTAGCAAGGCTTCACAATATCAAAGTAAAGCATGTTAACAGAATCCTAAAGAACTACGGTTAAGGATTACCTTTGTCATCTGCAAGTCTGCTTTTTATCATCGTCTCCTCTAGACCACCATCCTTATCATGGCTAGTCACATGATCCTTTATGTGAAGGAATCTGCACGAGTTCCCTTTGATGCACCAACCCTTGGCAAAAAAATCACATCTCATGGCTAATCTTTTGCTTCCGCCCCTAGAATCAGCAACAGGGGATGAACTTCTTTGCCTTGTCTTGAGAACATCCAACCTGGAAAAACTAGATACTATCAAACTTGGTTCTACTTACACTGTATGGAAAAGGACTTCCAGTGAAGAGACATTCAAAAGCAGCACAAAACCACAACTTCCATCTACAACGAAAATACCGAACAAGGAATAGACAGTATAACCAAAACCTTGGTGATGTTTGCTTTAAATCGTCTACAACTTCTTGATCACCTCCTTCAGAAAACTGAACACCAATAGCCACCTTGCCAGAAACATCAGTCAATGTTTCAGCATCCAGTTCTTGACCAAAAGGCTGGATTCCCCCTGTATTTGTTTCACCATCCTCAAATCCAGAAGCTTGAACATCAGAATCTATGTGGGTTCTTTTTCCTGCAAGAGGTCCAAGTGGATCTCTGTGAGTCTATAGAATACCATACAAGTATCTTTCCTTCAAAACTAACCACAGTTCCCATATGATATAATAAGGAGTTCTCACCATCTATCCTCTCTCTTGATCCATCTGAATCAGAAATTCTGCAAATGTCATTAGAACCTTCAATCAAGGGGGTATGCTGTGGTAAATTTACTACAGGTTCTTGTTGAGTAGAAAAGCCTGATCTTAAGAGCTGTTCAATGGCCAAAGGCTCCAGAACTTGGGTACCATCTACAAGGAAGAAATAGATCAATAAAGACTCTTGCCAATTTAAATGCCTCCACCATAAAACACAAGCAAGCTCTTTGTGGCAGAACCTCCAGGATGATACCTAGGAAGTCAGTCCAAACAGAAAAGAGGTTGTGTAATCCTAACAGATCGACCAAGGGCACAGGAAACTTAGGGCATCCCAAAACGAGAACATCAGCACAAAACACAAACGAAGCACTTTTAAGAAAATTCTAGACTCCTTTTTTCCCTGGATCAACCCTACACCTTGAGATTAAGACAGTTCGATAGACATGTAAAGTCACAAGAAATTTCTACTGGATTCTGTAGACAAGTAATATTAATCTGGGTAGGTTGTTGAGTGATACTACAACCATGTTAAAAACAACGGACTCGATCATTGTATGAAAAGACCCAAATATAGTAATATATCTGGACTGTATGGCCTAACATCAACACAAATATCACATATTAGGACACACGTCAGACACTATGTACCTTTTTTATTTTTTGATGAAGATTTCATTTTCTCATCAGACTTGTATCCTTGAATTACACATGAGCCTTCCTGAATTCATATAAAAATGTGCAGATTCTTTCCTAAATTAGAAGATTGTTTGGTAGCCCTATATTTGTATGAGAAATATAGCACCTTATAACATTGCTAAGATGAAATATGTTTTTCATGATTTGTTGTTTTATAAATATTACTTTCAAGCTGTATGTAAAATTAAACAAAAACATAAAAATATCGTACTAATGGTGTTATGTTCCCTAATTTAAAATGTGTCTTTATTCTCAATTTCAAGTAGTTTATGATCATGTCTATGGCCATGCTTTTTTAGAGTCCTTTCTTATATTCTGAAATTCTTGTATAAATTAATTATTTTACTGAAGTCATGTGAAAAACCAAGGTATACAAGTACTCACAAAAGAGTTGAGAACCTACAGAAAAATAAAATTCTCAATGAGCGATATCCATTTATCTAAATTGCAGGTGACCTTGTGTGCACACCAATAATTCACGAAAAAATAAGAAAGTGCTATCCTACTCAATCTCCAAAGTACCCGCATGGGCCAAAGGAACAGCATCCCTGTGCATCTTCTTCTCTTTCTTTGTGCATTACTTCCTTAATATTAGGTAGGCATCAACTATGTATACCAAAGAGGCTCAGCACCGTCCACCATATGGCAGTACCACAACTAACTTGCGAGAGGCAGTGCTCTAATTCTTGTCAATCGTTTGCATATAAAGCACCAGTAACGTAGCTGTTTTTCTTCAGTCAAATTGTCAGCAATTAGAATACCCTACTTACTGCCAGTGCAAAAAACAAATAAACCTCCTTGGCTCTCTAGAAATTGAAACAAAGAGGTGGTCCAAACCCGTATCCTCTCTTTTAGGGAACCTGTGGTACCAGGAATTCACCTATAACAATCCCCCTTCCCTTCCCTTCCATTACATCCCAATTAATAAGTTTCATCTTCCAGCTGTGCGATGTTTTATTTACAAAACATTTCATCAAGTTTTGGGATTTCTCTCTTCCAGTCTTGTGGATTTTTCCTGAACTTCAAATCCTTTAATATATGTCATCTTATGTCCTGTCCGGTGAACCTGATAAGTCATCATATCCTTTTGGCCAAAATGTTTGTCGATAGCCAGAAAGGAAATTCTTACAGTATCATCACACCACCGATCCTTCTAAAGCTGCACCATTTCACTGCCAACTTCAATACTAATGAGATCACTGAACTTCACCTCTCTTCACGATATATCCCCATAGTCTACATCCATAGGTTAATAAAATGTTTCTAGTCCAGCCCCATTCTTGTTGTCCTCTGTTATCACTTGCCCTCCACAGAGCCTATATCCAATAGCTGAACCTCCTGTTAGAATCCTTAATTATAGGGATTTTGTTAGAATCCTTATTTATAGGGATTTAAGAATTATAGGATCAATTATAGGGATATGATGCCAATCAGATATTCTGTAAATATTCAACTGCCTTGTATAGAGCCCCAAGCTCCTGTATATATTGACCTAATGC